>ML779004.1:69577-129626 GCA_009831015.1 Picea engelmannii | reverse complement strand
GAGACCAAGCTTGGGACAAGATAGGTGGAATCTTTCACCACCGATTCGTCCTCTAGGGTTTGTTATGTCAAAACCCTCAAAACCCCCAATATTGGGCTCACTAGCTAGAAGCCAGAAATCAAAATAAGATCATACATGAATGAATGAGAAGAGGCCCTTGCATTTCCTTTATACTTTTTGGCTCACCTTGTCCCTCCAAAGTGACTTTCATTTTATTAATATTTAATTAATTAACTAAATCACTTTAATTAATTAATTAACCTTTTTACCTTTGAAAAACTCCTTATCTCTCCTTGTGGCTTCCCTGGCCACTGAAAGTCACTTCTAGACATCCCATCTTGTAGTGCTGCTCCTCCTGATTCCAATGAGCTATTACACTAAGAGGTTCCTCCAAGTAATGTGCCCAAAATGCCCTCTTCAGTGATTTTAATTAACTTATAGCTCAAAATAGTCAAAATCATGGAAATCTTCGGAATGGAACGAAACCAAAGCCAACCTGTGCGGAATGGCTCATGATGATGGAATATGATGATAAATGCCAATTGGACCCCACAATGCCTCTTAAATACCCCTGTATTCGCTATAACATCCATCTGGCTACTCTGGTCATCATAAGTCTCTGCCATGTGATGATGTCCCAAAGTGGGGACATTACAAATTAAGAAAAGGTTCCACATCTAACTCGTTCAATATGTTGAAATGGAACAAGGATGCCTCTCAAATTAGTTCCTTCAAATATGACCCAAGTGATGAGACTTCAAATTGATACAATTTTTTCCTATTTTCTCATTAGTTTTGATGATCTCTTACCACCAATAAAGCCATTATGAACTTCATAATCTCATTTTCCACCTACTTAAACCACAATTTCCAAAAATGTATCATTGGATTATGTTTTCAAGTCTTTCTTGTTTATATCATGAATTTTAGAGTAGGAGTGTAGAAATTAGTTAAAGTTTGAATAAATGTTTCTAATAAGAAACTTGTAGCATGTATACAAACCACGGGTTATATCATTACAAAGGTTCAGTCAACGGATTCAAAGCATTTAGTGACTCATTATATCTATTATAAGAAGATCAATGGTGGCATTGACAAGCAGTTGAATGGAGTATACAAATTTGGCACGTATATGGACAAAGCATGTACTCAAAAAGGAGAAATTAATGGAGTATTCATAACACATTATTCATAATAGGTCTTGATGATGATTCGATCGTATCACGAAAACCAAGAAATGGGTATTCAATATTTTTGGTGGAGAGATGCATTAAATGGTAACCTACACACCCACTAAAAATCTTCGAGACCCATATCACTATTTAAGAGAATCAACTATGCATCAGACCTACAGTAGCTTGGACAAAGGATCACGATTATGCACTAAAGATGATCGATGGTGTTCTAGATACAAATCATAAATATGTGTTCCAAGAATATTGAGATTGTAACCACTATTATTTATGTTTTGATGCCATGTAACAACATTGGGTGCAGTCTTAAACTTTGCAAGTTATGATTGATACCATATTCCATAATCATAGGGGTTATAATTTTTAATTCCAGTTATTTAATATAAAAAGTAGTTCAGATTTAGTCATGGTGGATGCCAATTCGAACGCTATATATATGATCTATGTCATTTGATAGAGAGGAACGATTCATAAAGTAGAAGCTAGTGATTTTGAGAATAAAAATACAGATCCATTAAAACTTTGTTTTGCAATTTCCAAAATGGTCATTGTGAGTTTATTTATATTCTAATTTAAACGTTTAATATCGTTGTAGCAGATCCCATCATCTAGATTTATAGAGGGGGGCACTCTAGAGAGCAATATTTTTGGATTTGTAGGTTATTTAGGTAGGTTACATGTTCTTTTTAATTCCTGTAGTTTGACCTCTTTCTGTAGTACACATTCTCTTTTACATTTATTTATTAATTCATTATCAAATGCAAACTGCAGACTTATGCATGATGAGAAATGAAAATAGCAATAGTCAAACAGAGCATGATAAGATTATGCATTACCTCAGACTAGTTGAACTATCACAATAATTCATGCTAATTCAAGTGCGTTTACTTTTTCGCAAGTGTGGTGTGTTTATTTTTTCCGCAAGTGTGGTGTGTTTATTTTTTTCTCCATGAGTGTGGCATGTTTGATTTTCTGCAATGTCATTTCATTTCGTATATAGCAATGCAATTTCCATCCCATAGAAGCATGATAGGAAACCAGAGTAAATAGAGAACCTACAACATGCACATATAGTGCACGACATCTTGCAAGTATCTCTAAAACTCTGGGTTAATAAGTAAATGCATAGTCTCTTTTGTTTCTCTCTCTAGGATAATAAATTAGCCCATCATTTTGGCGTCGTTGCCAAGGAGATGTCAAAGTCACATAAAGTATTTGTTTTCACTGGTTTTTAGGAAACACACATGGTATGAGGATCATCACGAGGAACTGTCGACGACCACCCTCTTTGTGGGGTCTCATACGTAGTGTGATGCATTTAAATTAGGTCATATAGTTGCATGAATAGAGTTAGAAATCCACAAGAAATATTTTGTGGTGCAGTAAGAGCCACTCAAATCACTAACCATTTTTGTAAGAAATTTGGTAAAAGGAGGAGATTCATGGGTAAACTCTGGATTCCAATTTGATTCACTGCTCGGCTTTTGAATGAGACACTCTGTGGGTTCTCTAGAGTTTCCATGGTGGTTATGTCAGGTTCTTATTCTCCCACGATTTGGAGTTACTATTTGGTCATCGAATGAGACACTTTGTGGGATCTTTGGAGTTTCCATGGTGATTATGACATGTTCTCATTCTATTCTACCATAATATGTTATCATTGATGTCATCATTTCCACACTTTCCCTCATTTTGGCCTCACACTCAATAGCTTTCCCTGTATTCACCATGTCATGTCAATAAATTCCCTTTCAAACACCAACCTTGGTATAAGAATGGCATGAACCTCCATTTGAACACATACCCCAAGAACCTTCACCTTGGTAACACCCGCAACTGCCCTTAAAGAATCCTCCACAAAACAACTCCTTGACTTTTTTCTCAACCCACTAGTAACCCATCAATAAAGTAACTCAGCCCACTTAGAAAGTTGAGTTACCTTCTTTTCATCCAAAAAAAAAAGTCTCTTTCAACTGTGAAAACCTTTATGGAGGTGCAATTGAACAAGTTTTATTTGAAAACTCGTTCTGTTGGCAGACAAAATTTGAAAAGAAAAAGAAATAAAATAAGAGAAAGAAATAAATATTTTTATCATTATAATCACTTGCGGGTTACAAAGACTCTTAAAAGCTCAAGCTGCATAATTCAAACAACTTTAACAAATATCAATCTTTATTCAGAGAATTTCTATCTTTGCCAATAATATTTACAAGATCCATAGTTACAAAAATATTGCAAAGATCCCATATAATTGGTTGTCTAGAGCTCGAGGATTCAATTCTCTTTCTAAATCATATATGACTTCATTATTGGATCATCGGTGCTATTTATAATACTTACATTGAAAGCCACTTATTATTACAGGATTTTGGGGATAAGGTTCAAGATATTTAGGGATTTTTCTCAAGACAAGGTACTTTCTATACCCTATCTCTAAGTTTATTTTATAGACTAGAAAAAATTGAAACAACAATCCAATTTTAACCTGTCCATATATTTCCTTTACCATCAACATTTAATGAATGTAATCACAATTTTCAATGTTGTAATCCCAATTTTAGGTTTTGTGATGTTGACAAGGTTTATTTTGTGCAAGTTCATATCTAAACTTCATCAAGAACATACAGATTAGAAAATTTCACCAAGCTTAATATAGTTTTTAATCCCAAACATAATCAATAAATAGTTCTATGTGAAACAAAGAAAATCTATGCATTGTAGTTATGATGAACTTGACCAAACCTATACAAGATTGGTAGATTGTTGAGAGTTTTACATATAAATCTTAATTATATGTTTTGTTTCCATTATCTATTATATTAGTGAGGATGCCATGAATTACATATTAAGTGGTTGAGAGGCTTTCCAATGTGATGAAATACTAATTGTATTAGATATCAAAGCTATAACCATGTCATGAATTTTAGCAGGTAAACAAATAGAGTTATGAATTCAATAAAATAACTATGAATCAACACGATCAATACTATTAGTGAGAGGGAATATGTGAACATGAAAAATAAATAGATAACTTGAATTCCTTGGGTTTGTTCCATGTTTATTGTTTCCTCTTTAAAATTGACATTTAGCAACTCATTTGTAATTAATCTTCCTAATAGGCTCCCAATGTCATTACAATTTGCATCCATAACTTATGACTAATTGTTTCGGTTTTTTACAAGCCAATAGTGGAGGCAAAGATAACAAACAAAAATACATTATGACAAGTGTTGGAGGAAATGATAACAAAGAAAATGGTAGTATGGTGAGTGTGGGATTAAAAAACATGAAGTATGTAAACTAAATGTGATGCCAATTCCCATATTGACAAGAATCGACAATGCTCATAAGACATGAATTCACATGGAGATTCACAAAGACAATGAGTCTAAGCTTCTTTGGGAAGCTTTCATTAAGTGACATATAAAATAGTGCATACACCAATATAGTGGTAGGATATTCATCTAAGCATAAGCTATGTAATGGATTTAATGTCGTGGAATGGTACACTGTGTCAGGGAATAGATATAAGAGCCAACTAGAATAAAGATGATTTTAGTATTTAGATGCCAAAGACAAGTATTGTGTGATGAACCAATTCTCAATCACCAACCAAGCATCAAAAGTGAGAACATTGGTGGGTTATTGAAAATATCACTCTTCTTTTGACATTTTATGATATTTGTTGTCTTTCTTAGATGGAAATTGATTTCAAAATTTACATTTTTTTTAAGGGTGATTTTTGAATTACCCTTCTAGAACGGGTTTGAACCCCTTCGAAGGGCTTGGAAGGGTTCAATTTCGATCATTGACTAGGTACACCTTTCAAAAATAATATGCTAAATAAAATATTTTCCTTCCAATTATTTAAAATGTTAAAATTTAACGACAACCATATAGATAAGTTGAAATTTCAATAGAAAATTATAATAAACATACTTTGTAATTTCAAATATAACCTTTTGATGGGTTATATATATATTCATAACCATTGAGCCACGTTTTCTTTGGAGAAATTTCAAAGTTAAATATGACAAAAATTAACTTTAGATAATCACAAAATCAAATTATTTTTTCTGTAAATAAGAGGTAATATTATATTAAGAGCCTTCAAAGTTCTGAAACAGAGTTCCAAAATATAACTATGACCAGGCTGTATTTACTAGACTGCCCCAACATGGGGAAACCAGTCCARCCATCCCGTCCTGTACCTTGATCCACCTAGTTCTAAGTTTAAAACAAACGATAAAAGGAAACAAAATGTTTGTCGTTTAGGCCTAGATTCTAAATAAACAGACATACACTGAGATTAGACAGTTGGCAGGTAGGTAGGCCATGTGGCTGGTAGATCACCTGGCCAAGGCTCCTCCTCAATATGCGTAACGCCATAGTCCCATTGTTCGCCAGCTTCCTCTTTGCATGCAGGTTCCTTGYTGTCGTTCCTTCGCTCCTCCTGCGCCCGGTCTGATTCCTTTGGATGCTGCATCTCGTTCTGAGTTTCCTGTTTATCGGCCTCAGGACTCTCCATTGGGCTGGTCTCGGTCGGAGCAGAGAATAAGGCTTCGTGCATGGAAGATATTATTTGCAGGAAGGTGGCCACCTTTTCTTCCGTTGTTTGTATGCGGTACTGTAGGTCCGCTACCTCGCTCCAAAGCTCAAATACCAAATCGAACAAGGCTAACAGACTTTCTGCGAACTGCATCTTATCAACTGACTCATGGAGAGAAGGACCCGCTCGGTTGGGCCTGCTGTAAAGAGGCGGTCCCTCGTCCAAGTTGCTCAGAGGTGCACGGGGAGGCGCCGAGGAGGACGAATGCGCAGAGGGGTGAGACAACTGCAGAATTGAAATAGGCATGCGAGAGATGATGGCCATGGAATTGAACTGTGGGGCGCGCAAAGAGACTGGGAAGTGCTTAGATTGCTGGCTAGGGGAGGACTCAGTGGAAGTCGAATCCGAGGAAGTGGGCGAGGGTCTTTGTGACTTCCAGGGGGAGCCTCGCCTTGGTCTACCCCTGGGACGAGTCATGGAGAGATCTGCGCAGACACCCAGGAAAACTAGAACCCTGTCGTGAAGGAAAATGCCCTGAACTAAGTCACTCCGATGACGAAGAGCAGAGGAGGAGCTACGCTGTAGTGTGAAGAGCTCTGCAGTCGGTGGATGGAGGTTAGTCCCAAACATAGTGAACGGAGCCATTTCAAGCCGCATGGTGGAGGAAAGGACTGGAGCGTTAATGCTCCTTCGCGTCATAATAAAATTCATTTAAACGCCGGGCAGGGTGATGGACTGTGGCACAAGGCCATCACATGGCTCCATGCCATGCTGCCCAGTTCCATCGTCCGGATTTTGCCACGCCTCTCGCTCTGACACCCCATCCGGGGAATCACAAAATCAAATTTATTAATGATTACAAATCATAATTTTTTTCAAAGTACAACCTAGGTTAGTATCATAATTATTATCTAATTAATAATGAAGAACCACCATCCAGGTTTAATGACAATATTCATAATTTTATTGATACAACCGTCGGTTCGTGTGAATTGTGTGATAATTTAGACATTAAGAGTATCAACTTGTACTTGAAAATCCAATGAACAATTATGCTCATGCAAATATTCTGTTTAATGGTCATTATGTTGATCATTTGTATATGAAAGATAATTAGATATTGGTTGTTAATTAATCATGACGATTACACCTGTCTAATGGCGATGGAAGGCTCAAATTACCAGAGAAGCGAGAATAATTTGAAGACTGGGAATACTTCTGCAACCCCTACTAGGCTTAAAAATTATGCAATTGTTGTTCCTGCAACATCGATTAATTCACAAATCTCCATAGATATATTTCTTGAAGTGCCTAGTCATTCAGTTAAGAGTGCTGATGAAGCAAGGAAGAAAAAGTTTGAAGCTCATGCAATGAATGAACAACCCATGCTGGACTTTCAACTTATGGCTCAGAACAAACTAAACATAGTTATGAAGGATTTAGTTGAGATTAAACATGAACTTCATGTTCTACAATGTCCCAGATGCCAAGTTGAGAAGAATAATGGAGTTGACAACATTAGTTCATCTACCTCTGGGTATAATGTCTACATTAGAAAAGATGAGGAAATGGGTGATGCCTAAATAGACTCAGATCATTATATCTTAGTTGTATTAAGTATTGTGTGTTAGGATGTGATTAAGAGATCTTTTTTAATTTTGATAATTCTAGACTTTTAGCCTAATACTTGGTATATATTGTTTTTTTATTATAAATGACGTATGATGTTCCTTTAATGAATCATCTCTTATTTGACCAATGTGTGTTTTGTTTATCTAAAGGACATTTACAAGAAATATTCATCTAAAATATATGTTAGCAAGATATTTTGTTTATAATTTCTTCATTTCAATGTACTTAAGCAAATGCATAATTTAATATTTCCACTCATATAGATTTTATACTATGCTCAGTTTTTGTAAGGAGTTTTAAATTTTGTTGAGAAAGAAGAGTTTTTGATAAGAATAAACACTTGTTCTTTAAAGAAAAGACAAAACCATTGTAAGCCTTTATGCACACCAGGCAGGTTTCTGTCTAAAAATGCCAATATAAGTTTATAGATAGGTACAAAATCACAAACTACACCTTTTGCAAGTTGAAACACTCAATTCGACTCAAAATTGAAACTAGGGCGTGCATTGTACTCTAAGGCAATTTTGCCTTCAAATTTACATGAAATACCAAATCTAGGTGCATGAAAACGACCTCTCCTATTCTTCAATTGAACTTTAGATGACATAGGTAAATTTACCATTTATCTAACTCCATCTTACCACTTATAAAATAATTTTTGGAGCTACAAGGAAGCTTGGGTGTGCATTTTAATTTTGTCACTTAGTACATTTTTAGCCTTTCAAATTACAAGCCAAACTTTGTCTCTTTTGCACAACAACCCTTTTTAAACTTGCAATTGAAAAATAAAAAACATAAACAAGTCTAATATGATAAACCACACCCCCAACAACTTGCACAACTCAATTCTAAGGTATAATACAACCTTGGGTTACTTTTTACAAACATGTTGTGCATTTCGAGGGTTTTAATAGACATCTCTTGCCTTTTTTTTTGCATAGCAGAGTCTTTTATGACTAAAAATGCAAAAATAAGTATATAGGCTTATATAAAATGACTTAACAAATCATTTACAAATTGAACTGCTCAAGTTGAATGGGTTTTGAGACCTGGGAGTGCATTTTAGTGTAACATGGCATGCATTTTGCACCAAGGAAAATTTTGCAGTGACTCAAAATTTGCCCTCTTTGTCCTACAAGACAATTTTTGTTCTTTTTGCACAACGAAGGGTTTTAAGTTTCCAATTGCACAAACAAAGGTATAGACAGATGTACAACTTTTCTACAACCCTGTAACTTGTAATATTTCCTGTAATATTGACCTCTTCATTCTATAAGACGGTTTTTGACATGTTTCCATAGAAAAGGGTTTTATTTCTCTAAATGCACAAAGAAAGGTATATATCCAAGATTTAAAAGGATAATTAAACACTCTCCAACTGAAATCAATCAATTTGAAGGTGAACAAAATCTATATTTTCTATAATTTATTATTTTAAAAGTATTTTCTTATATGGGTTAATTATGTGTTGTTAAGTTTTATGCCTTTTTCTATGTATCATTGGTTGGCTAGAAGTCATTCACCTTGAGTTCTCTCATAACCCACCATCCTCTGATTCATCAAAAGGTCGTGAATCTTTGTGAATAGAAATCATCCATTTTGCAGTGTAAATGTAGTACTATGTGTACAAACATGTTAACATTGTATTAATCATCAATTTACAACTTAAATCCTAAATTATGGAGAGTTAGCCAACTTTGGCATGCAGTTTCATATAGCCAACTTTAACAATTTGGTCCTTTGGTTTTACAAGACAATTTTTAGCCTGTATGCACATCAAGTAGGTTTTGGTCTCAAAATTCCAATATAAGGTTATATTTAGGTGTGAAATCACAAATTACACCTTATGCAAGTTGAACCACTCAATTTGGCTCAAAATTGAGACTAGGGTTTGCATTTTACTCCGAGGCAATTTTGCATTCAAATTTACATGAAATCCCAAATCTTGGTGCATGAAAGCAACCTATCAAGTTTTTCAATTGCACTTTAAATGACATATGTAAATTCACAATATATCTAACTCCATATTACAACCTATAAAACAATTTTTGGAGCTATAGGGAAGCTTGGGTGTGCATTTTGATTTTGTCAATTAGTACAATTTTGACCTTGCAAATTACAAGGCAAACTTTTTCTCTTTTGCAAAGAAACATTTTTTTAACTTGCAATTGTAAAATAATCAACATGAACAAGACTACTATGATAAACCACACCCCCAAAAACTTGCACAACTCAAATATAAGGTACAATAGAACCTTGTGTTACTTTTTACAAACAAGTTGTGCATTTCGAGGGTTTTACTAGGCATCCCTTGCCTACTTTTGCACAATATAGTCTTTTATGACTGACAATGCAAAACTAACCTTGATTTCTCTCATAACCCACCATCCTTTGATTCATCAAAATGTTGTGAATATTTGTGCACATAAATAATCTTTTTTGGAGTGTAAATGCACTACTAATTGTACAAAAGGTTATAATATTGTAATCATCAATTTACAACTTAAATCTTAAATTATGGAGCCTTAGCCAACTTTGGGCATCCAATTTCATATAGCCAACTTTAAACATCAAGTAGGTTTATGTTTGAAAATGCCAATATAAGTTTATAGATAGGTGTAAAATCACAAACTACACCTTCTGCAAGTTGAACCACTCCATGTGGGTCAAAATTGAGACTAGGGCGTGCATTTTACTGTAAGACTATTTTTCCTTCAAATTTACATGAAATACCAAATCTATATGCATGAAAGAAACCTCTCATGTTCTTCAATTGAACTTCAGATGCATAGGTAAATTTACCATTTATTTAACTCCATCTTACAATTTATAAAACAATTTTTGGAGCTACATGGAAGCTTGGGCGTGCATTTTACTTTTGTCACTTAGTACAATTTCAACCTTGCAAATTACAAGGAAAAAATTGTCTCATTTTCACAACAACCCTTTTTAAACTTGCACTTGCAAATTACAAGGCAAACTTGGTCTCTTTTGCACAACAATACTTTTAAAACTTGCACTTGCAAAATTAACAACATGAACAAGTCTACTATGATAAACCACACCCCCAACAACTTGCACAACTCGAATCTAAGGTATAATACAACCTTGGGTTACTTTTTACAAACATGTTGTTCATTTCGAGGGTTTTACTAGGCATATCTTTCCTATATTTGCACAATAGAGTCTTTTATGACTGAAAATGAAAAACTGACCTTGATTTCTCTCATAACCCACCATCCTCTGATTAATCAAAATGTTGTGAATATTTGTGCATAGAAATCATCCTTTTGGGAATGTAAATGCACTATTGATTGTAGAAAGAGGTTATAAATATTGTAATCATCAATTTATAACTTAAATCCTAAATTATGGAGCCTTAGACAACTATGGGTGTGCAATTTTATATAGTCAACTTTAACAATTTGGCCCTTTGGTTCTACAACACAATTTTTATCCTTTATGCACATTAGGTAGGTTTTTTGTCTGAAAATGAAAATATAAGTTTATAGAGAGGTGCAAAATCACAAACTACACCTTCTGCAAATTGAACCACTCAATTCGGGTCAAACTTGAGACTAGGGAGTGCATTTTACTCTAAGGCAGTTTTGCCTTCAAATTTACATGAAATACCAAATCTAGGTGCATGAAAGCAACCTCTCCTATTCTTCAATTGAACTTTAGATGACATAGGTAAATTTATCATATTTATAACTCCATCTTACAACTTATAAAACAATTTTTGGAGCTACAGGGAAGCTCAAACGTGCATTTTAATTTTGTCACTTAGTACAATTTCGACCTTGAAAATTACAAGGCAAACTTTGGCTCTTTTGCACAACAACCCTTTTTAAAATTGCAGTTGCAAAATAAAAAATATGAACAGGTCTACTATAATAAATTTCAACCCTATCAACTTGCATAACACAAATCCAAGGTATAATACAACCTTGGGTTGCTTTTTACAAAAATGTTATGCATTTTGAGGGTTTTACTAGGAATTTCTTGCCTATTATTGCACAACAGAGTCTTTTATGACTGACAATGCATAATTGACGTTGGTTTCTCTCATAACTCACCATTCTTTGATTAATCAAAAGGTCGTGAATCTTTGTACATAGAAATCATCTTTTTTGGAGTGTAAATGCACCACTAATTGTACAAACATGTTATAAATATTGTGATCATCAATCTACAACTTAAATATTAAATTATGGAGCCTTATCCAACTTTGGGTGTGCAATTTCATATAGCCAACTTTAACAATTTGGCCCTTTGGTTTTACAAGACAATTTTTAGCCTTTATGCACATCAGGTAGGTTTTTGTGTGAAAATGCCAATATAAGTTTATAGACAGGTGTATATCACAAACTAAACCTTTTGCAAGTTGAACCACTCAATTTGGGTCAAAATTGAGACTAGGGCGTGCATTTTACTCTAAGGCAGTTTTGCCTTCAAATTTACATGAAATATCAAATCTAGGTGCATGAAAGTAACCTCTCTTGTTCTTTAATTGAACTTTAGATGGCATAGGTAAATTTACCATTTATCTAACTCCATCTTACAACTTATAAAACAATTTTTGGAGCTAGAGGGAAGATTGGGCATGCATTTTAATTTTGTCACTTAGTACAGTTTCGACCTTGCAAATTACAAGGCAATCTTTACCTCTTTTGTATATAAACCCTTTTTAAACTTGCAATTGCAAAATAAACAACATGAACGTGTCTACTATGATAAAACACATCCCCATAAACTTGCACAATTCAAATCTAAGGTATAATACAACCTTGGGTTACTCTTTACAAATAGGTTGTGCATTTTGAGGGTTTTACTAAGCATCTCTTGGTTAGTTTTGCACCATAAAGTTTTTTTATGATTGAAATGCATATATGACCTTGGTTTCTCTCATAACCCACAATCCTCTAATTCATCAAAAGGTCGTGAATCTTTGTGCATATAAACCATCCTTTTTGGAGTGTAAATTCACTACTAATTGTACAAACATGTTATAAATATTGTAATCATCAATTTACAACTTAAATATTAAATTATGGAGCCTTAGCCAACTTTGGGCATATAGTTTCATATATCCAACTTTAACAATTTGGCTCTTTGGTTTTACAAGGCAATTTTTAGCCTTTATGCACATCATGTAGGTTTTTGTGTGAAAAATGTCAATATAAGTTTATAAATAGGTGTAAAATCACAAATTACACATGTTGCAAGTTGAACCACTCCATGTGGGTCAACTAAGACTAGGGCATGCACTTTACTCTAAGACAATTTTGTCTTCAAATTTACATGAAATATTGAATCTAGGTGCATGAAAGCAACCTCTCTTGTTCTCCAATTGAATTTTAGATGACATGGGTAAATTTACCATATATATATCTTTCACAACTCAAATCTACGATATAATACAACCTTACCTTGCTTTTTACAAACAAGTTGTGCATTTCTAGGGTTTTACTAGGCATCTTTGTTGTTATGAATATGGAATCTATATGTATGAAGTATGCATATGGCTTGTAAAACAATAATTGCTCATGCAAATTAAAATACATACACAAGCTACAAATGCAACATTTGCCCAATTTCCTCCACACTGGTAATTTTCATACCATGACCATTCATAATGTAATATATGGATAAAATACATATAATTAGCACTTAGCACATGCACTATATATATATAGTGCATGTGCTAAGTGCTAATTATATGTATTTTATCCATATATTACATTATGAATGGTCATGGTATATATATATCTTCCAAATATTTCATATTTATAGATACATAACCTTAAACCCTAATATGAAAGCATTCTTGCATAAATACCCTATTGGGTATGTTCATATATAACAATAGTCCATAACAACAATATTTCACTTGTGGAATCATTGATCTATCATCTATCACTATAAATCATTTTAGAGTTGTATATGTAGGATTACATATTAGTTCATGCATGTAACCCCAAAACAAAATGTATATTTCAACCTTCACCAAATTCTAGGGACACAACAACATATATACATCTTGCATTTTCCCCTAATAGGGTGGGCATTTTAGTCAGTGCCCCGTTTTCATGAAATTTCACAAGGACAATGTGCATAATGTGCATAATTTCATGTTAGGTAGCTTTCATTTCATGCTTTTTATTTTTGTATCTTATCTAAAGTAGGATTTGATATACGTAAATATATCTAGGGTTTGGTTTAAATCCATCACCATTTGTCTTGAGGCTCAACCCACACCTATTGAGCTTAAGGGGGTTTTATCCACCCTTGTGACCAAAACCCACCAACAAAGTGCATTATTTCAGTGTTCGATTTCTTGGGTTACCTAGTGATTTTGGTTTTACAAAAGTGAAATACATTCTACTACAAATAATATTTGACATTCGATGATAAGGTTCAAATTTCATGGGAAATAGATATCAGAAACATCAAGTAGATGAGGTCAAAATTTTGAATTTTGTTTTTTAACAGAAACCAGAGAAAATTTATATTAAAAGGTTGCGAATAATCGCCAGAGAAGTACAAAAAGTATTTTGTAGGACTTGTAATCACAAAAATTGCCTCCTTGTCGGCTCCCAGTAGATAGGTGGTGAGAAGAGGTGATACTTTCTAATATTCTAAAGCCAACCAAAGCTTTTACAGTGAAAATATTGCAATAAGAGCCTAACAAAAAAACCATTAAGCAGAGCATACACTTATGCATTGTTCTCGTCCGATGCTGGAGGTTCTTCTTCTGCTGGTTGCCTCAGATTCCGGTCTAGTATTTGTGGTTGAGGTACAGGAGAAGAGGCTTCATCGGAGATGGCTACAGAAGATGTTGGGAAAGCCGAAGGTGAAACAGATCTGGCCCCAAACTGAAGATTAGCTAACTGTTGCCTTAGTGCCTCACATTCGTCCCTTGCCCACTGGTGCTCTTCTAGTTGCTAGATGGTAATATCCATTATTGTTAGGACTTGAGTTGACAGGTCTTTGAAGGTTGTTTTGCAGATTTTGCACCGTATTTACCAGTTCATTATGTTCTTCCACTGAGATGGCATGATGACTTCCTGTGCTCCTTCTCATTTTTCTGAGATTGCTTTCGCTGCCTGTCTGAATGATGCAAGAGCCAATATCTGTGTTCAGAGGAGGGATAGAGCTCCCACTCTTCTTCAGAATATGAGATAAGCCCAAGTGATGCGCCATGCTTCTTTTGATATGATCCATCATCTGTGTGAGATTCTGAGGACGATTTCGATTAACCGTCTTTGAATGTGCACACGAACTAATATCATACACTCTATTGATTCTGGTACTACTCACATTGCCCGAATTAAATGAATAGTACTCCCATGAAGTCATGCTGAGCGAATTCGTCACCCTCCAGGTCTTGTTACAACAAGTTGATGCAGCTGGAAGAGTGCTGAAGTGACTTCCCAAGCCGGGGGAAATGAAGGGTGTGGAAGGAGTGGCACACGTTGAGGTGAAAGAGGGAACTTAAAGGTGACGAGAGGTGAGATGTAGAAGTGTGAGGGACCAGATCCAAGTGCCGAGGGGCAGAGTCAGAGTGAGAGAGGTGTCGTGATGTGAAGGGTTCGTGTTGGTGACCGAATTCAAGGTCCAAGTGTCAATCTGAGCAGATGGGTGAGCTTGCCGCTAGTTGGCTAGTGACTGCAGATTGGGCGAAGAGATCATGGGATGGGGCTTAGTTGTGTGAGACCATTGACAAACAGTAAACCCGACTCCATAGTGATTGCCAGATTCGCTTGAATATCAACAATTTGATTATTGTGTCTGAGTACATGAAAAAAGGAAACATTGCAGAAGTGTTCGGTAATTGTAGAGATTCGATGGGATATGGCATTTAAATGGATATTCGGGGGGTGAGAGCCTTTGCGGGCATGATTTATGATTATATTAGAGTCGTCAATGACATAAATGGAGTGGTTGTTCATATCTTTGGCGAGGAGAAGGCCTTGATACAGAGCGTAAGACTCAGCTTGATTATTGGATGCAATTCCAAGGCTCCAGTGGAAGGTGAGTTTTTTATTTCCTCTTGGGCAAATGATGACCCCTCCCGCTCCTACCACCCCGGTCAAATTTTTGAATTTTTATTAAACATGGATTTTCAAAATTTCCATACTAAAGTGGGAATTGGTTTAAGTCTGTACCAATTATGTGTGTTTTTCCCTAACCAATATTAAGGTAGTTGGTCCTTAATGGAACAACAAAATTTATAAGTAGTTTATTTACCTTTAGAAACAACAAATTATATGCAACCCTAGTATTAAACCCTAATATGAAAGCATTCTTGCATAAATACCCTATTGGGTATCTTCATATACAACCACAATATTTCACTTGTGGAATCATTAATCTATCATCTATCACTATAAAGAATTTCAAAGTTGTATATGTAACAATACGTATTAATTCAAGCATGTAACCCCAAACCAAAATGTATATTTAACCCTTCACCAAATGTCAATCTAAGAATATAGACAGGTGTAAAATCACAAACTACACCTTATGCAAGTTGAACCACTCAATTTGGGTCAAAATTGAGACTAAGGCATGCATTGTACTGTAAGGCAATTTTGCCTTCAAATTTATATGGAATCCCAAATCAAGTGCATGAAAACAACCTCTCCTATTCTTCAATTGCACTTTAGATGACATAGGTAAATTTACCATATATCCAAATCCATCTTACAACTTATAAAACAATTTTTGGAGCTACAAGGAAGCTTGGGTGTGCATTTTAATTTGGTCACTTAGTATAGTTTTGACCTTCCAAATTGCAGGGCAAACTTTGCCTCTTTTGCGCAACATCCCTTTTTAAACTTGCAATTGCAAAATTAACAACATGAATAGGTCTAATATGATAAACCACACCCCCAACAACTTGTGCAACTAAAATCTAAGGTATAATACGAACTTGTCTTACTTTTTACAAACATGTTGTGTGTTTCCAGGGTTTTACTAGGCATCTCTTGCCTATTTTTGCACAACAAATTCTTTTATGATTGCAAATGAAAAACAAAGTATACATGATTATGCAAAATGACTTAACAAATCATTTACAATTTGAACCACTCAAGTTGAATGAGTTTTGAGACCTAGGCATGCATTTTAGTGTAGCTTAGCATTCATTTTGCACCAAGGAAAAATTTATACCAACACAAAATTTGCCCTCTTTGTCTGACAAGACAATTTTTTGTTTTTTTGCACAACAAAGGGTTTTAAGTTTCCATTTGCACAAACAAAGGAATAGATAGATGTACAAATTTTCTACAACCTTGTAAATTGTAATATAATTTCCTGTAGGTATACACACTGAAATATCAAAATGTAGGTAGATTTCATGTATCAAACTGATATAAATTTTAATATAATTTATTCGTTTACTGCCAATTCACCAAAGCTATATGGATGGGAATTTCCAATAGTTTAAAATTACAAATTCATCGGGATAAATCAATTTTTTTGGAATGTATGGAATTCTAGATGACTGATAAATGTGTTCCCTCACATAGAGCACTACTTGTGTATGTGTTATGGGGCACTCGGTTAACCATAAACAAGTTGATTTTTGAAGATAAGGAGGCACAGTTAGGAAGACTTTCACATCACATTAGATTCTCTTATGGGGAATGAAGGAATCAACCAAATAATATTGTTCCAAGAATCCTTCAAGAACATATTATAGATCACATTAATCCTTGGGAATTTTTTGATGGAACATGTGAGGGTACTCCAAGAACTTGTGAAGTTGGGGCCACTCTTTATCTAGATAATGCAAATTACCTTTTACTAAAGTATGGGGCAGGTTTGGGAACAAACAATAGAGAAGAACTCTATTCTCTATGGATCCTACTTAAGGTTGTAGTGGATAGGCAGGTTAAGAGGCTATGGGTCTTTGGTGACTCCAAACTTCTGATGGACTAGGCAAATGGTAAAAATAACATTTCTAACTTGGAGTTGGGGCCTATTTTGGATAGGATTATGGAAAATAAATTAATTTTTGGAAAGGTGTCCTTTTCTTATGTCTACCGAGAATTCAACCACGAAGTTGATTCGTTATCAAAGGAAGCACTCATTTTTGGGGAAGGTTGTTTGCTTGTTCATGAGATTAAGGACCATACTCCTACAAATTTGATACTCTTACAACTTTTTTGATGAATGGATTTTTGGTCATTTTTTATTTTTTGTTTATGTAAACTTAGAGAGAGTTTGTTTCATGGTTTTGTCTTAGCATCAATATGATGTCGTGGAACTATTTGTTTACACAGGGACCTATATAAGGATGATTGTAATAGTGAAAGTCACAAGGATAGGCTATAGTCTTATATGATAGAGGAAATCTATAAAGGAAATAGATATTAACATTATAAGTCAAAGGGATCATCCATGTATATTTTATTTCCACTTGAAATACCAATACAATGATTTTTGTCTCGAAAAAAAAAAGGACTTGTAATATATTTTCATGTAGGTATATTTTGACATGATTATAAAGATGCATTAAATATCCCTTAAAGATTGCAAATACACACTAAATATCACAACAATCATCACATAGAAGACAGGTATGAGTCAAAACAATATTTATCTTCCATTATTTCCTCATAATAGTAGGATCTTTACATGGCAGAGATCATAGTTACAGTCTCTATTACAAAACTAGACAAAGTGTAATACATATTCTACACCTTTATTCTCTCCAAAGATTCCTCCTATGGTCTCTCTAACAAGCCTCTCCTTTCCTATATCTCTACTTATAACCTTATATATTATGTTCCCCATGAGTACCACCTCAACCCATAAGTCGGTTACATAAGTTGATCATAACTAACTTTACATGTCCTCGAGCTAGTGGTTATAAATCTTAGGTGATGGTTACTTGAGGAACACTACGCCTTGTTGTAGCTAGTTGTCCACCGCAATTGATACTCATAAGTGTGCCTTATCCAGTCACCAACTTCACACTATGGGGTGGTACTGAAGAAACTTATGGTGCAAATGGGTTCGAAACTTGGTAGTGCACCGAAGGGTTGTTGAGATCAATTCCTGCTTCCGAAATTCCCCTCCCATTTTCTATTTTCCCAACTTCTTTTGTCCATTTATTTTCCCTCTTCTATACCTACCCAAATTCCCCTTTTCTTTTTCCCCTCTATTCTCCCTTTCTAGTTATTATACTTAGTCATTTTTTTCCCAAAATGGTGGGTTCGCGGATTGGCAGACTCGTGGATCCTCATCTCCATCCACACTCTCACATCATGAGTTCAACCAACCGCCACATTATCCTATACTTATCCATTTATGCAATCACGGGTTCCTAGGTAGGCGGGTTTCAAGCTTTCATATCCCTTGTTCCGTGACATACATTTTGTACCCAAACGATCCATGATCTACATTTTGACCATTGGACTCCTCGGGCTCCTAAGTACCTCATCTCTCCTATATTGAGTCCAACTGACCGCATTACAACACTTAGCCAATTCTCAGCCTTCTCCAACAACGGGTTCGCGGGTTGGTGGGTTCACAAAAGTCCCAAATGCTATTTGCTCTCGTCCATCCCTGCCACCTTCGCGCTTTTCCCAATACACATTTAGTATGGTTTAATGCTAATAACTCATCATGCAGGTCCCATAAAGATTGTCATTAATAGGCGAAGGGCTCGAGGAGATTTCTTGTTAAACCACATTAAATCATGATTTATGGAAGATTATATTGTATCTCTCAAGCGCTCATTCAAATATTATCTGGATCAAAAGAACGCTCTCGTCAACTTATGGCAGCCACAACTCGACAACAATTTTGAGGAGATACTTTGAACATTTTTGGAGGAGAGGACCAAAACTTTCAGTGGTCTAGAGTGTACTCTTATTATTCATCCCCTTCTTCTCAAAAGGAAGTAATTTGGACGTCTGTAATTGCTCATGCAGGATGTGTTCCTAGATTTTTTGACTGCAAGGAACTGGTTTCCTTGCGCGCCGAGAAGTATATACCAAGCCAGTAGATGATTCAACTCCAAGACCATTCTCCCATCTCTCTTTCGCCTCAAGTGTTTCGTAAAATGCTGAAACTCCCAGAGCCAACACTCACCTTCAAAGGTGAAGATTACAGGGAATTCTTGAAAAAACATGACAATGACCTGAATCTCTTTCCTGAATTCTTGGAGAATCCTGCGGCCATCCCTGAAGATATTACTGGATTGCAGTTCAACTTGTTCAAAAACCCATTTTGGGAAATTGCCTGGTTATTTACCAGAGTTACAGGCCAAGAAAATACTGCGAGCATTTCCTGTATGATTCTTTACATCTTATATTTTATATTCAAGGAGCATGCCATTTTCGATTGGGGGAAGTTGATTTCCATTAGAATCTCTTCCCAATTGTCTCAGTATAAAAAGGATAAGAAATTATTTATGTCTTCTTATTTGGTTTTTGCGATAGCGCATTGCAGTCAATTTCCTAAATTGTCTATATGCAAGAAGGTGAACTATGAATTTGACCTCATGACCTTTTGGTACCAAGCGTTATAGAGGCACAAGGCTTCCCTGCATTTTTATGAAGTTTTCAACGACTTTGTCTCGGTTCTTAGAGGATTGTTGTTTGGAAAAGATACCCTAAGAATAGTCACTCAGGGTAGTAAATTCTTGGATAAAAAGGGGACTTTGGAGCAAATGGAAAATTACAATGTTATCAGGATTTTCGGTTCTAAGGAAAATCCCTCCTTTCTTCCATGCCATATATCCGACATAATGTTTGTTACAGAAGTTGCAAGGCAATATAACTTTGGGCTGCACTTTTTTCATGAAAAACGAAAAAAAACAATTCATACCTTTGCCTTGGAAAATTGGGGATTTTGTATTCAGAAGTATCAACAAAATTGATGAATTTGCAAACCACTTCCAGAAATTGAATCTCAAGTATGCTGAAAATATTAGAGGGTTTGAACCTAACAAAATATTTTTGGAGCATATGTTAACAGTGGGTTTTAGCAATTCTTTTATCCACATTGTTCTAGGAGAAGAAGAAGATAATAACCTGGGAAATCCTACCCACACTGCTGGCGATTTAGAGACGGTACTCAGTACAAATGAATTATACAAACATAGAGGAAAGGGTCTTAGTGAGAAGAGTGCCCAGTCCCTAAATGATACTCCTAAGACTAAAACACCTCAGAGCAGTGCTCTAGTGGCCCACCCATCTAACAAAGTAATCAACAATAGTTTAGGCGGAGGAGGAGACAAGAACCCCCCTCTAGGAAAAATTGAAAGCTCCCATAAAATTCCTATGAGGAAGAAGAGGAAGAATATTGTACAAGAGGAAGAAGAGCTTCACGTCGAAAGTGACATCAATAGCTTCTCCATCGAAGATATGGAGCTTAACGCTGGCATTGGGAAGATGTTTCCTAACAATGACCAACCAAGAGGCGCAACCCACCAGAATCAGTCGTTGGAAATTGTTGAGAATGAGATATTTGATGAAGAAGAATCATTTGTATTTCCGAGCATTGTCTTTGACAACGAATATAAGAAATTAATTATTGAGAATTGTGATGCGAAGAATAAAAAGGGGAAATATCATTTAGAAGTTAACCCAAGAAATATGTGGCCTTCCCAAATTTCCATAATTCATAAAGAAACCGGTGATGCATTGGTGGTCTCGAAGCAGAAAATATAAAGTTAAAGGAAAGGATTAAGAAACTGGAAGAGACTTTGATGCCTCTTCCACTCCTTGCCATCCCTTTGGCAATTGTCGAACCCACCATGCCCGCAACCAAAATAAAAGGATCATCAAGCTTACTCACATCATCCAGGAGCTATGTGGAGAATAATATCAAGAAAATAATGGCACTAATTACAGAAGCTTAGGAAATTTCAAAGAGCATGATTTCTTTTGGCTCGAGGGCGCATGCCTTCCTTGAATATCTATAGGTTGACCTAAAAATTGAAGAATGTTTCTACCTTGATGTCGTGATACCAATTAGTTTTAAATTTTCCAACATGCCAGAGCTAAAGAGAAGAGAGGAGGACCTTCCCTCTACAAGTCGGATCAAGCAACTGAATGCATGCTGGAAAGAGAAAATAAAGAACTTGAACAACATTGTTAAGGCGTGCAACCAAGCCATAACAAGGAGATAAGAGCTATTCAAAAGGCTCATGGAGGTGGACCTAGCCGGAAGCACTAACAAAGTCGAAGATCCCAAGTTGATCCTCAACTCGTTGTCCTAACAAAACAACAGTTCGATGAGAAAGTTGAGATTTTTAAAGGATTTTCAATTGAAAATTTATATGGCATAATTGTATATGATGAGAACGCCATAGATAATTGGCTAGTGCATTACTCCGTAAAAAATCAGGATATTGAAGAAGTATTACATGGCATTTCCATTGATCTCCGAGACTCGGAGGGCAAGCTGTTCAACATGAAAATCCAACATGAAGTCAAAGTGGCACCTATGAAAAGTTACATCGAAGAATGGTTCAAGAAGACCATCGATAAACTAGGAAATGAAGGGCACAAAGCAGTTGAGATGGTTCCTGTAACTGTTGATGAAAACTATACAATGACATTAGCGATAAAATGAACACATGAGATACCATCATAGTAAGTTTATGTTGATCACATCCTTCTTTTATTTATCAAGTCCTTCATCCAGTTATTCCACCTCTTTCACTAGAAAGGTTTAACCGAAGATTGATAACTTCTTTTTCTTCTTACCAAGTCTTGTTGATCCTTCTACCTCCTACCGTCTTCCTTCTAAAATTGTGTTTCTTGTATTTATTTTCTTTATGGTCCGTGAGAGCCCCAATCCAAGTCTTTAAGACAAACACATTTACAATTTCAAAGAATATGTAACAAACTATATATTTTTTAGAAATTTCAAGAGAGTTATTTTGGGAACAATCTCGACTGGGCTTTGTAACCCTGTTTTTAGAATATAAAGTATTTTAGGTTGATCTATCATTATCTTTATTTGATATTCCCATGTGTCCACTCTCTTAAAGTTATCTTGTGCATGCATATCATCTTCTTTTTATTTTTATGTGATCATAAATCTTTATCTTAAGTTATGATGGATGTGAGGAAATTTTGCTTATTTTCTTTAATGTGGGAAGTGTGTGATTCCTGGTCCTTTCTCAAGAACTTTCTTTAAAAATAAAACAATTTTTTTTACCTTTTATTGTCTTGCAATATTTATATTTCTTTGAATTACTGCGATGGACTTCTGTCAAGTCCCACATTTGAATATATAGATATCCTAAGAAAATCTAAAGAGGAGTACCACCTGTATAAAAACGCAGGGGGATTTACATCCTCGTGAGGTTTTCATTTCGGTCATAACGGATTCAAGCGTCAACATTTTTTACGACCATACTGGGGACGTGAACTGAAATTTGGAACCTGGCCTAGCGTTTTTGAAAGAATATATGAATTTTCCCCAAGGTGATCAACCCCATTTGGTAATTGGATTTAATAATCAACGAAGCATTTTACATCAGTTGTACAATCTCGTAATAACAATAGCCGAGACTCGAGAAGAGTTAGAAATATCCTAGTAGATCTTGGTCCAAGAAGAAGAAAGATAAATCCTTCGAAGACAGAGGAGAGAGGAACAATAGGACCGAAGAGATCAAAGGCTAGCTAGAACAACACAAGAATGAGGTCGGGATTGAAGCTGGACAAATACAAGGGACCCATTACAAGAAGTAAAAGAAAGCAACTCTTTATTCTTAGAAGTGAAAATCCTAGCCCTAAAGTCTCCCCAAACATGGCGGAAAGAAACGAACTACCCCGAGATGAGCATCATGAGGAGAGACAAGGAGGTGGAAGAGATGCTGCAAGAAATTAGGGAAACCCAGTATTTGAAAATTGAAGGAGGATAAGAGATTCCCCTCTAAATCTTATAGGTGAGCAACATGATCTCCATGTTCTCCCTAAGGGCACCTTAAAGGAATTTTCTGGAGATGGAGCAACCGATGCAAAGAGGAATCTGCACTTGTTTCTTGATGTTTGTGATTTTCACCGTGTTGAGTATGACGATGTCATGGTAAGGTTGTTTCTACAAACCTTATCAGGAAGAGTGTATGAATGGTATACAACCTTATCCAGTAGATCTTTTCGCTCATTTAATGGCCTCAAAGCTATGTTCCTAACTATGTTTTCCCCTACAATTTCTTACGATACCCTCCTCAATGATTTCACCTAGATTGGTCTGAGGAAGAATGAAAGGATACGAGATTTTAATCTCAAGTTCAATAAAACCTTGAGTAGGATTCCAGAAGATAAAAGACCAAATGACCCAGTCATTATCGGTTGTTATAAGAATGCAATGCCCTCAAATGTAAAATATGCTATCAGAACATCCCAAATGGATACTTTGGAAGAGGTAATGACTAAATCCACTGATATGGAAGAAATTATGATTGAAATGGGTGCCGACCCTAACATTATATTGGGAAGAGTACAAAGGAAACCGGGAGGATTAAGTATTGATAATCAAGGAGCTTCCAGTTCAAGAAAGAACGAAGAATTCAAGCCTCGACCGACTCAAAACCAAATGATGGGAGGATAATTTTTCAAGGGAACCATACTTGATGTAAAGGTTGACCCTATGGCAACACAAGAAACTAAGAAAAGAATCAAAATTGCACAGAGGAATAGAACCATCAAATAAATAACCAGACTAAGAAGGGGATATAATCACATGCCAAATCCAAGAATGCCAATCCTAGAGAAAAGGAGGAACCCTCCCCAAGAAAACATAGTGGGGTTTGAAAACACAGATAATATGCAAAGACCAAGGGTTCCCAAACAACCTACTCCAAATGTGGTTGTTTTGGATGATGTCTATGCCGAGCAATTAATCAAGTAAGAGAATTATTACTCACATGATGAGAGCTCTGAAACTGTTCATATGGATGGATGCGAGACGCACATGTATATATTTGAAGAGGGCGACAACGATCCCAACTCGCAAGAAAATGTCGCCTAGACAAGAGGATTTGTAAATAGACCAAAAAATAAAGGCGATTCTGATAAAGAGAACCAAAAAGAAAAGGAAAAGGAAAAAACAAATGAGAAAGTGACAGATAGCGTTGGAAGTAAAATACAACACATGACGTCAAACTCCACTCAAATGACATATAATGTTGTAGAGGATTTGAGTAAATTAAGGATAACCCTGCCCTTTACGAAAGTGGTAAAGATTCTCCAACAAAGAGGAAACATCTTGAAGTTGTTGGATGATCCATTTGAAAGAGTAGAAGTTGTTGTTACCAATCCAAAAAAAATCCCTAGCCAATCAACTTCCAAGTTGAGAGGTAAAATTCCTCCCTTTTACATTTCTATTGAAAATCATGATGTTGCACTGCATAATTGTTTAGTTGACATTGGTGCGACAAAAAATATCATGCCACTAGCAGTCATGGAGGCATTGGGCATGAGTTGCACCAAGTATTATGAAACCTGTGAAAGTATATAGGCAATTGATTCTAGAAAAGTGCCAACTTATGGAGAAATCAAGGACTTTTATGCTTATATTAAAAAATCCCCCCATATCATTAGAGTTTTCAATATTATTGTGGTAGACCTTCCTCCGACATATGGAGTTGTGCTGGGAAGAGATTGGGCATCTATGATCGGAGGATATATAATGAATGATGGAAGTTGTATGAGTCTTCCAGGCAAAGAAGGAGCAATGATTAAAGTGCCTCGTGAACCTAGAAAACCCTTCTCCTTCAAAAAGAAGGATAATGAAATGATGGAGGACTATATAAATGCCATAATTGGAAACTATGCAATCCTAGACATAGAGCATAACAAAATTCCACAACAAGCACAAGACACGAAGAATCAAGAATATTCATTTGAAGGGTATTGGAGGATGTCATTTGATGGAGCCTATTCAAGCTATGGAAATGGAGTTGGAATTGTTCTTATGAGTCCAAGTAAGATTATGCATCCACACGCTATTAGACTGGAGTTTTCAAGCACTAATAAGGAGGCAGAGTATGAAGCTTTGATTCAGGGGATGATCCTTGCACATGAAATGAAAATAGAACATCTAATTGTAAATGGTGACTCATAGTTGGTCATCAATCAGGTTACCTAGAGGTGTAAAATAAAAAAAGGAAAGACTTAGTTGTATTTCAAAAGATTTAATGAATTGATGGAATCTTTCACTTCCTTAAAAAACAAATTTTATTCCAAGGGACAAGAATCTCAAGGAAAATTCATTGGCCTTGGCAGCCTCATTTTCAAACCCAGATGATATCCAAAGAAAAACATCTTTCCAAGTAGAAAGAGCTTTCCGACCGTCCGTGCCCGATTACATTGAGTACTTGCAAGTGTTTGAGAATGATGAACACCTGTAAATGTTTTTGTTAAATAATGATGATGATGAAGGAGATCACTCGTCTACTATCCCTAAAGATTGTATACAAGATGAATCTCTTTTTACGAAAGATGATCATGCTAAGAATCTCCTTGAATAAGTTTCAGTTTGAAAAGGGCAAGAAATGAGACAAGTCAATATTGGAACTAACAGTTCCCTGAAATATGTCAACTTGGGAGTTGATTGCACCACTGAGGAAGTTCATCAATATGTTTCCTTGTTCAAAGAATACATCGATGTGTTCATTTGGACCTATGATGATTTAAAATCTTATGATAAAACTATATTCCAACATATCATTCCTTTGAGGGAAGGAGCAAAGCCAGTGAAGAAAAAAACAAGGATGATGAATCCCAAGCTGAAACCTCTAGTAAATATTGAATTGGAGAAATTGAAGAAGGCATAAATAATTTATCCCATTAGACAATCATACTGGCTATCAAATCATGTGATTGTAAGAAAAAAGACTAGGGAAATCTGGATGTGTGTTGACTTCAGAGACCTTAACAAAGCAAGCATAAATGATAACTTTCCTTTACCTAATACAGATTTCCTTCTCCAACAAGTTATTGGATCCACCTGCATGTCTATGTTGGATGGTTTTTCTGGATATAACTAGGTCTTGATGGCTGAGGAAGATAGGGAAAATACAACATTTATCACACCTTGGGAGACATATGCATATGTTAGAATTCCCTTTGGTTTGAAGAACGTTGGAGCCACATTCCAAAGGGCCATGGATCATGCATTCAACGGGTTGATAAGAAAGTTTATGGAATACTATCAAGATGACTTGACAGTGCATTCAAAGAAAAGGGATGATCATATCCATCATTTAAGAAAGGTTTTTGAAAGATGTATATTATATGGTGTCTCTCTGAATCCAAAGAAATACTTGGTCGTTGTGACTCAAGGAAAACTGTTGGGCCATATTGTATGCAAGGAAGGGATTTACATAGATCTGGAAAGAATTAATGCAATAAACAAGCTCAACCGCCCGAAATCCAAGAAGGGAGTCCAATAATTTTTCGGCAAGATCAATTTTGTGCAAAGATTTGTTCCTGATTATGCAAGTATTGCGAAGCCTATAAATTTGTTGCTGAAAAATGAGCAGAGGTTCGAATGGACAACAGATACTCAAGAGACATTCAATAATATCAAAGGAAAAATCACCACTGCTCCTATCCTCATTAGTCCATACTTTCAAAGAGATTTCATCATCTATTCATTTTCTATAGAGACAATTGTTGCCTCCATTCTTACTCGGAACAATATCAAAGGAGAAGAACTCCCAATAAGTTTCATGAGAAAAAACCTACATGACTATGATTTGAGGTATTCAGAACTGGAGAAGCAGGCCTTGGCTCTTGTAAAAGCAATAACACACTTTCAAACGTACATATTTAACTCCCATGTTATTGCTTATGTTCCCTCATCACCAGTGAAGATGCTCCTGAATCAACAATTGAGAGAAGGAAAATGGGCTAACTGGTTGGCAAAGATACAAGAATATGATATCGAAATTAAACCTTTAAAATATATCAAAGGACAAGGTTTATGTAAGCTCATCGCAAACGAAGATTCAGTTGACGTAATGATTTTGATTTCAGTCAGAGAACCATTGGGTGATTCAGAATGGTACAAAGATATTATATGCTACTTAAGGTCCGAGCAATTTACTATCACGATGAACCCCAAGGAGAAAATAACATTGAAGATGACAACAAATCAATACGTATTGATTGTTGATATACTATTCAGAAGAAATTATGATGGCATACTACTGAGATGCGTTGATGAAAATCAATCCCAAGAACTAATAAGAGAATTCCATGAGGGAATATGCGGTGGACACTTTGCACCTACTGCAACTGCCCACAAGATAATAAGAGAAGGATTCTATTGGCCATCAATTTTTAGAGACTCGTATGCCACAATAAGGAAGTGTTTGTCATGCCAACAGTTTTCATAAAAACTGAAGAAATCTGCGATGCCTTTGCAACCCTTAATTGTAGAACAACCATTCTCCCAATGGGGACTTGATGTTGTCAAGACAATTTATCTGAAGTCCAGCAAGGGGCATATGTACATTCTCACGGCTACAATTTTTTTCACGAAATGGCCAGAAGTGGTGGCATTAAAGAAGGTTGATGCTGGAGAGCTAATTAAATTCCTCAAAGATAATATTCTGTCAAGATTTGGTGTCCCGGATAAATTTATCACAGACAATGGTTCGATTTTCATTGGGTCGAAGTTTACAGAGTTTTGTGGATAGTATGGAATCATCATGGGCCAATCATCGAATTATTATCCACAAGGTAATGGCCTTGCTAAATCCACAAATAAAACACTTTTTTAGATACTAAAGAAAACCATCAACAAGAACCAAAGGAATTGGCATCTGAAGCTAACAGATGCATTATGGGCAAGCAGAACGACCCCAAAGGATAGCACCGAGATGTCTCCATATCTACTGGTTTATGGGAAAGAAGTGACAATGTTGATTAGCCTCGAGCTCAATCCATTGATATCTATGGTTAATACCAAAGATATAGAAGATAGTTCACCCATCCAGAGGAGAATCAATTAGTTGTTGAAGTAGGAAGAAGAACGAAGCAAATCCCTGAATCAAACTTCTCAGAGGAAGCAAAGCGTCAAAAGATATTTTGATCATAGAACAACTATAAATAATTTCCAGGAGGGAGAGTTGGTGCTACTATGGAACAAGGCCAAGGAGAAACCATCCATGAATACAAAGTTCGAAGCACTCTGGATCGTACCATATGTCGTCGAGAAGATATTGGGTTTTAACTCCTATATGCTCCAAGATATGAAGGGTAAAAATTAATGTTTCCTGTCAACGAGAAACATTTGAAAGGTTTCTTCTCCTAAGAATTTCTCATTCTCATTGTCCATAATTTTATTTTTCAGTTTGTATATTCTTACTTTGACTCCATAACCCAATAGGCGGAAGCACCTGGTCATAAAAGGATCTGGATTCTTGACAACCCACAAGGGGTTATCATCCCAAAGTTGGAGCTAGTTGTTGAGATCAATTCCTTCTTTCAAAATTCCCCTCCCATTTTCTATTTTCCCAACTTATTTTGTCCATTTATTTTCCCTCTTCTATACCTACCCAAATTCCCCTTTTCTTCCCCCCCTCTATTCTCCCTTTCTAGTTACTATACTTAGTCTTTTTTTACAAAACAATGGGTTCACGGGTTGGCGGACTCACGGATCCTCATATCCATCCACACTCTTACATCATGAGTCTGACTGATCACCACATTATCCTATACTTAGTCGTTTCTACAATCACAGGTTCTCGGGTTGGTGGGTTTCAAGATTTCATATCCCTTTTTCCGTGACATACATTTTGTACCCAAATGATCCATGATCTACATTTTGACCATTGGACTCCCCAGGCTCCTAAGTACCTCATCTCTCCTATATTGAGTCTGATCGACCGCATTACAACACTTAGCCAATTCTCAAACTTCCACAATGGCGGGTTCCCGTGTTCACAAAAGTCCCAAATGCTATTTTCTCTTGTCCGTCCCCGCCACCTTCGCGCTTTTCCCAATACACACTTAGTATGGTTTAATGCTAATAAATCATCATGTAGGTTCAATAAATATTTTCATTAATAGGCGAAGGGCTCGAGGAGATTTCTTATTAAACCACATTAAAGCATGATTTGCAGAAGATTATATTATATCTCTCAAGCACTCATTTCAAATATTATCTGGATCAAAAGAATGCTCTCGTCAACTTATGGTAGCAGCAGTTCAACAACAGTTCTGCGGAGATACTTTGAACATTTTTGGATGAGAGGACCAGAACTTTCAGTGGTCTAGGGCTTACTCTTATTACTTCCTTATGCTAAGAAAGAAGTAATTTGGACGTCTGTAATTGCTCGTGCATGATGTGTTCCTAAAGTTTTTGACTACAAGTTACTGGTTTCCTGGTGCGTCGAGAAGTATATACCAAGACAGTGGATGATTCAACTCCAAGATCACTATCTCATCTCTCTTTCGCCTCAAGTGTTCTGTAAAATGTTGAAACTCCTAGATCCAACACTCACCTTCAAAGGTGAAGATTGCAGGGACTTCTTGAAAAAACATGACAACGACCTAGATCTCTTACCTGAATTATTGGAGAATCCCGCGACCATCCTTGAAGATATTACCAGATTGCAGGTCAGCTTGTTCAAAAACCCATTTCGGGAAATTTCCTGGTTATTTACGAGAATTATGGGCCAAGAAAATACTGCCAGCATTTCCCGTATGATTCTTTACACCTTATATTTTACTGTCAAGGAGCAGGGCATTTTCGATTGGGGGAAATTGATTTCCATTGAAATATCTTCTCAATTGTCTCAATATGTAATGTCCCCCATCTCTTGATGAAGAGAATTGGAGAGACTTGGTAGTCTAGTCATCCCCACTATACTATAGTCTCATGCAACATGGGGAAAAGTCAACTAAACTCAACGTTATAATATTAAGTTGACTTGAAAAGGGAAAATTAACTCAATGAAGAAATAAAACACATGAGGCCGAGTTAGGAGTTAACCCTAGGGGTTAACTAACTCAACAAAGAAACTGATTGGAGGTATAAAGGAAAGGCAAGGGCGCACCTCTCACTCATCTTGGATTATTATTGTATTTTGCTTTTGGGCTCTAGAGCACACAATTTTGAGGGTTTTGAGAATACAAACCCTAGAGGACAACTCGGTGCTGAAATATCCCACCTCTCTTGTTCCAAGCTTGGTCTCGGGGATGCAATACTCCACCCACACCATTATACAACAACCAAAGGTACCATCATTCATCCAGGGCATCAACAAGCTATACCCTTGAGGGTTTTCAGCAAGGGGGCGCATCATTGTTTGAAGGAGGATTCGATCCAAGGGTTTGAGAAGGATTTTGGAGGTTTGAGCACTTGGGTTTTCTTTTGCATAACCTTGATCTTCAACTCTAGTGCATTTTGAGAGAGTTATACCATCCAGTTGATTTCCTAGAGCATTGGCCCAATTTGGAGAGAAGGAGGGCGCTACTAGGAATCAAATCTATTCAGTTTAGAGGAGTAAAAATTCAGATCTCACCTTGAGACTTCACCTAGAGGTTTACCTTGGCCCTATCTATATTTCTAGAGAGTTTCAGGGCATTTGGAGGTCTCCTTCATCAGGGCCGAATTATTGGGCCTTGCCAGTATTCAGGGGGCACAATTTTATTGGATGATTCATCATTTGGAGGGGCAGATATTGACATTTCGGCTTGAGACTTCAGGAGGGAATACTACTTGCCCTGATCTATCATTCTGCAGAGTTTGGTGCCATTTGGAGGCTTCCATCAACTAGGCCGAAATATTGCGTCTTCATAGCTATCCAGGAGGGTGTATCTTCAACCAGGGGGGTTTGGACTTGACCTTGGTTCATCTTGTATTGTTCTTCATCTTGTATTCAACCTTTGGAGGCTTATCTCTTCTTATATTTAGCATTTTGTAGCAGCTCTTATCTCATCTATTGGACCTATCTGATGCTATTCCATATCTGCATCCTTATTGTATCAGGTTCTTTCATATTATATCAATAAAGGTCAGATCTATGCTGTTTTGGTTCCATATTTGGTGTTACTTGTCATATCTTGTATTTCCGCTTGCTATATATTCAGATCTATTTTCATATGCTTGTTAACTGAATCTACAAACCCTAAGACATAACTCAATAAGTAAACCTCCAAGCAAACACACACACATTAGTTAAACAGTGAGCAGTTAGTGTTCCAAGTGAAAAAAATGGCTTGGGAACATTACAGTGGTATCAAAGAGTTGATCCTCCCTTCCTGTGAGGGTTAGCGCATGAATAAGTTCAGTGGAATTTATATGGGCAGAAGAAGGAAACCGACAAAGGAGGCATAGGCCAAAATGGAAGGATCATGTGAGGAAAGTGAGCCACAAATGATAGCAGGAATTGTTAGGGACTTACAACATTCGATAGAGGTGTCACAGAGAAACCTTGTACATCACCCGCAGGAAAACCAGGAGGCAACACATAGGGGACATGCAGAGATGACAGTGACCTTGAAAAAGGTAAGCGAAAGACAAGATATGATATCACGACTTCTGATGTAGATGACTCATGGGGGAAAGGGTCCATAAACTAATGCCAACATAGAGGCTAGTGGATCTCATGGAGGGAATAGACATCAACAGGAGCATATTCCCTATTATCATACTGAGGGACAGAGCCATGGAGGAGGTGCACCATAGGGACAGACACATAACAAGACCATCCATAGGCCCCATCTACCTTTGGATGAACAGACACATCCAAACTACCAAGACAAAATTGAGGACAATTTTGATCAGTATGTCAGGGAATATAACTCACTAAGCATACTAGTCCAAAGACAAATTACATTGGATCGGTATTGTGGATTTAAACTCAGAGGAAAAACCAGGCCGTACAACAAGAACAACTATGAGTTAGAGCGCAGGGCTGGAAAAATGGAAATCCCCTATTTTGATGGATCTTCCAAGATGACTGCACAGGCTTGGGTGCAAAAACTGGACACTTACCTACATCTTAACCCAATGAGGGAGATGGATGCCATCAAGTTTTCCACCATGTACTTGGAATGCAAATCTCATGATTGGTGGTACCATGGGTTGACTACCCTAGGCCACAATCAGATCGTGGCTTACACCAAGTTTACACAGAGGCTTATTGATAGGTTTGACTAGGAGGATCCACAACTACATTTCAGGGAGCTCACCCAACTCAGGCAGATAGGATCACCAGAGGTGTATATTGAGGAGTTTCAGAGGTTAGCGTTCATGGTACAGGATGTGTCTCAGTCAAGACTCATGATGCTTTTCACAGAGGGATTGATGGAACCCTTAAAGGGTTGGGTAAAGGATTTCAATCCCACCAACTTGCAGGATGCTATATGGAGGACCAGAGATATAGGCCTAGAAGAAAAATCTAAATTCATTCCTAGACCACCTCTAAATATCGGAGGAAGATACCAAAGACCTCCCATGAATCAAGGAGGAAGAGACCCAAGGGGGTTTGACAGAGGAAGAGGTAGAATGGATGAGAACAGTAGAAGAGAACTGAGAAGAAAGCAACTATGCTATACATGCAAAGAGCCTTGGGATCCATCCCACAAATGTATGGGCAGAGGCAAGGTTCATTACATTGAGGTAACTTACGATAATGAGGAGGATGAAGATTTTGGACACCTACAAAACATAGAAGCAGACACCACTGAAACTGCAGAAGAGGAAGGTACAGGTCACGACATTGCAACATACAAGAAGTCTACATTGGCATCCATCAGTGGGGTACCCAAATACAACACCTTCAGGATGAGAGGGGTATTGCAGGGACAAAAAGTTTTAGTTCTCATTGATGGGGGTGCTTCTCACAACTTTATTGACTCAACACTACTACAGAGGATGCACATACCCATGGTGGAATTTGAAGGATTCAAGGTGGAGGTAGCAGGAGGAAGCACCATGCCCCGTAACAAGTATATACTGGGAATGAAGCTTACATTGGGCAGTCATCATTTAGCACAAGACTTCTATGTGATGGACCTTCCAGACACAAATATCATCCTTGGGGTTCAGTGGCTTAGTATGTTGGGACCAATCACCACCAACTATAATACCATGGAGACATCTTTCACAGAGGAAAGTTGGAAAAAGGTAGTTCTCAGGGGCATGTTAGGAAACACACCTAGGGTGGTTACAACAAAGTGCATGGAGGCCATTTTCAGAAGAGAGGACATTGTATATGCTGGCGAGTTTATGATATCATTACATGTGGATAAGAAGGGAGAGGCTCACTACTCACCAGAGATTCAGAGAATCATTGACAAACATAGCAAGGTGTTTGGACCCATTCCACCAGGAGCACCGCCAGATAGGGGGTTTGAGAATATCATAGAACTGGAAGAGGGAGCGAAACCTGTCATCACCACTCCCTATAGAAACCCAAATAAGTACAAATATGAGATAATGAAGTCTATCAAATAATTTCTAGACATGGGTCACATTAGACCAAGTTCCAGTCATTTTGCATCTTCAGTGGTACTAGTAAAGAAGAAGGATGGAACCATGCGCATGTGCATTGATTATAGGGAATTAAACAAGAAGACAATTAAGAACATGTATCCCATTCCAAGGATTGATGAGCTATTGGATGAGCTCCATAGGGTTGTTTACTTCACCAATATTGACTTGTGCTCTGGCTATCATCAGATCAAAATGAGGGAGCAGGATGTCCTCAAGACTTCTTTCAGATGTCATTACGGTCAATATGAATTCCTAGTGATTCCATTTGGATTGACTAATGCACCAACCACATTTCAATATTGCATGAATCATGTCTTCAAAAAACAGTTAAGGAAACAAATCTTAGTATTTTTTGATGACTTATTGATCTATAACAGGACTTGGGAGGAGCACATTCAACATGTAGAACATAGTCTAGCCATCATGGAGGATCAATCCTTGTATGCAAGGGAATCCAAATGTGAATTTGGAATGAAAGAAGTCTTCTATTTGGGACACATCATTGGAGTAAAGGGGGTACAAGGGGGTACATGTACACCAAGAGAAGATCCAAGCTATACTTGACTGGCCCAAACCTAAGACCCTCATAGAATTGAAGGAGTTTCTTGGCATTTGTTGCTATAACATGAGATTTGTCAAGGGTTTCTCACATCTTTTTGCACCCTTGACCAATTTGACCAATAAAGGAGCCTTCAAATGGAGTTCATAAGCACAGGTGACATTTGACAAAATGAAAAAAGTAATGAGCACGTGCCCAGTCTTAGCTATACTAGATTTCGACCAACCCTTCACAGTGGAGTGTGATGCCTCCGAGGAGGGTATTGGGGCAATGCTTATGTAGAATAGGCACCCACGTGTCTATGAGAGACGAAATTTGAGGGCTCCTGAGCTTCTTTACACCATCTATGACAAAGAGATGTTGGCCATCATGCATGCATTGGCCAAGTTCAGGTAATACTTGGTAGGAGCGAGATTTATGGTGAGGACATATCACAACACTCTTAAGTACTTTTTGGAACAAAAGGACTTAAATGAGAGGCAAAAAAAGTGGGTTAGCAAGATACAAGCCTATGATTTTGACATTGAGTTTTTCAGAGGGAAGAATAACGTAGTAGCAGATACATTATCCATAAGGCCTTCGGTTTATGCTATGACTAATATCTCAGTTGACTGGAAGGCTCACCTATTAGTAGAATACTCAAAGAAGCAATTTGCATGTCAGTTGATGGATGGACAGGTAGAAGATGACAACTTCAGGATCATGGATGACATCATCTACTACAAGGGACAAATGTTTTTGGTCCTTGAGTTAGCCTTTAAGGCCAAGGTACTACAAGCATGTCATGGCTCACCGATGGTAGAGCATCACAGATTTGTCAAAACATATAGACAGGTAAGGGAAATATTTTCTTGGAAATGGTTGAAGGAGGATGTGATGCGCCACATCAAGGAATGCACTACTTGTCAGGTAAACAAGGATGAGCACACACATCCAGCAGGACTGTTACAACCTCTACCCATCCCATAACAAAAATGGGAGAGTATCTCTATGGACTTCATCGCTGGATTTCCAAGAGCACATGGTAAGGATTGCATTTTTTTAGTGGTGGACAGGTTAACTAATTTTTCACACTCCTTCTCCATTGCCACAGACTTCAGTGCAACATAGGTTGCAAAATTGTCCTTCAGGGATGTCTTCAGGCTACACGGTTTACCCAATACCATTGTGAGTGATAGGAACAACTGATTCATGAGCACTTTTTGGCAAGAATTATTAAGGTTGGTTGGTACGGCCTTGACCCCTAACACCAGTTACCATCCTCAGACTGATAGGAAAACATAAATAGTCAACAAATGGGTGGAAGGATACCTCCGAAATTATGTAGCAGGGAAAGAAAAATCATGGGTTCGGTGGCTACACTTAGGAGAATACTGTTACAACACCACTCATCACATGTCTATTGATATGACTCCATTTAGGGCCTTGTACAATTATGACCCTCTCTCCTTTTTAGAGATCGTCTTTGGTGATAAAAGAGCTCATATGGTTCAGGATTGGGTTCAATAGAGTTGAGAAATACTCAGAGAACTAAAGGATCATCTACAAAGAGCACATAATCAACAAAAGGTCCAAGTAGAAAAACACAGGGTAGAGCACACATTTGAGGTTGGTGACTTGGTTTACCTAAGGATACAACCGTATAGACATGCATCGATCAAAATAATTGGAGCAGAAAAACTCCAACCCCGATTCTTTGGACCCTACATGATCAACATGAAGGTAGGGGCCGTGGCTTATGAGCTTGATCTTCCATAGGACATCAAGATACAAAACGTTTTCCATGTGTCATGCTTGAAGAGGGCCATAGGACAACACATCAGTCCACTTGAGATACTGCCACCATTAGATGAAGAATGGAAATTGATACTGATACCAGAGGAGATTGGAGGTTCGGGAGAAGAATCTAAGGATAAGGAGCATCAATGAATACTTAGTCAAATGGAAGGAATTACCTATTGAGGATGTTACTTGGGAGAGTGAACAGGTGATACAGGAGATAGGGTCAGAATTGCTTGTGGGAAATCAATTTATAGCAGGGGAAACTGTAATGTCCCCCACCTCTTGATGAAGAGGATTGGAGAGACTCAGTAGTCTAGTCATCCCCACTAGAATATAGTCTCATGCAACATGGGGAAAAGTCATCTAAACTCAACGTTATAATATTAAGTTGATTTGAAAAGGGAAAAGTAACTCAATGAATAAATAGAACACATGAGGTAGAGTTAGGAGTTAACCCTAGGGGTTAACTAACTTAACAGAGAAACATATTGGAGGTATAAAGGAAAGGCAAGGGCACACCTCTCACTCATCTTGGATTATTATTGCATTTTTCTTTTGGGCTCTAGACCACACAGTTTTGAGGGTTTTGAGAATACAAACCCTAGAGGACAAATCGATGGTGAAATATCCCACCTCTCTTGTTCCAAGCTTGGTCTCGGGGATGCAATACTCCACCCAAACCATTCTACAATAGCCACAAGTACCATCATTCATCCAGGGCATCAACAAGCCGTACCCTTGAGGGTTTTCAGCAAGGGGGCACATCATTGTTTGAAGGAGGATTTGATCCAAGGGTTTGAGAAGGCTTTTGGAGGTTTGAGAACTTGGGTTTTCTTTGCAGGACCTTGATCTTCAACTCTAGTGAATTTTGAGAGAGTTATACCATCCAATTGATTTCCTAGAACATTGGCACAATTTGGAGAAAAGGAGGGCGCTACTAGGAATCATATCTATTCAGTTTGGAGGAGTAAAACTTCAAATCTCATCTTGAGACTTCACCTAGAGGTTACCTTGGCCCGATCTATATTTCTAGAGAGTTTCAGGTCATTTGGAGGTCTCCTTCATCAGGGCTGAATTATTGGGCCTTGACAGTATTCAGGGGGCGCAGTTTTATTGGAGGATTCAACATTTGGAGGGGCAGATCTTGACATTTCGGCTTGAGACTTCAGGAGGGAATTATACTTGCCTCGATCTATCATTCTGCAGAGTTTGGTTCCATTTGGAGGCTTCCATCAGCTAGGCCAAAATATTGGGTCTTCACAGCTATCCAGGAGGGCGTATCTTCAACCATGGGGGTTTGGACTTGACCCTAGTTCATCTTGTATTGGTCTTCAACTTGTATTCAACCTTTGGAGGCTTATCTCTTCTTATCTTGAGCATTTTGTAGCAACTCATATCTCATCTATTGGATCTATCTATTTTTATTCCATCTCTGCATCCTTATTGTATCAAGTTCTTTCATATTATATCAATAAAGGTCAGATCTATGTTGTTTTGGTTCCATATCTGGTGTTGCTTGTCATATCTTGTATTTCCACTTGCTATATCTTTAGATCTATGTTCATATGGTTGTTAACTAAATCTACAAACCCTAAGACATAACTCAAGAAGTAAACCTGCAAGCAAACACACACACATCAGTTAAACAATGAGCAGTTAGTGTTCCAAGCGAAAAAATTGGCTTGGGAACATTACATAGTATAAAATGGATAATAAATTATTTATGTCTTCTTATTTGGTTTTTGCGATAGCGCATTGTTTTCAATTTTGTGAATTGTTTAAATGCAAGAAAGTGAACTGTGAATTTGATCTTGTGACCTTTTGGTACTAAGCGTTATGGATGCACAAAGATTCCCTGCATTTTTATGAAGTTTTCAACGACTTTGTCTCGGTTTTTAAAGGATTGTTGTTTGGAAAAGATACCCCAAGAATATCCGCTTAGGCTAGTAAATTCCTGGATAAAAAGGGGACTTTGGAGAAAATGGAAAATTACAATGTTATCAGGATTTTCGATTCTAGGGAAAATCCCTCCTTTCTTCCATGCCATATATCCAACATAATATTTGTTACAAAAGTTGCAAGGAAATATAACTTTTGGCCGCACTTTTTTCATAAAAAACAAAAAAATAAATTCATACCTTTGCCTTTGAAAATTGGGGATTTTGTATTCAGAAGTATCAACAAAATTGATGAATTTGCAAACCACTTCCACAACTTGAATCTCAAGTACGCTGAAAATATTAGAGGTTTTGACCCTAATAGAATTTTTTTGGAACATATGTTAACAATGGGTTTTAGCAATTCATTTATCCACACTGTTCTAGGAGAAGAAGAAGATAACAACCCAATAAATCCTATCCACACTGCTGGTGATTTAGAGACGATATTCAATACAAATGAATTATGCAAACAGAGAGGAAAGGTTCCCAACAAGAAGAGTACCCAATCCCCAACTGTTACTCCTAAGACTACAACACCTCAGAGCAGTGCTCCAGTGGCCCACCCATCTAAAAAAGTAATCAACAGTAGTTCAAGTGGAGGAAGAGACAAGAACCCCCCTCTAGGAAAAATTGAAAGCTCCCATAAACTTCCTCTGAGGAAAAAGAGGAAGAATATTGTACAAGAGGAAGAAGAGCATTGTGTTGAAAGTGACATCAATATCTTCTCCATAGAAGATACAGAGCTTGAGGCTGACATTGAGAAGATGTTTCCTAACATTGACCAACCAAGAGGCGCGACCAACCTGAATCAGTTGTTGGAAATTGTTGAGAATGAGATATTTGATGAAGAAGAATCATTTTTATTTCAGAGTGTTGTCTTTGACAATGAATATAAGAAATTAATTATCGAGAAGAGTGACATGAAGAATAAAAAGGGGAAATATCATTCATAGGTTAACCTAAGAATATGCGGCCTTCCCAAATTTCCAAAATTCATAAAGCAACTGGCGATGCATTGGATGATTCCATTGGTGGTCTTGAATTGGAAAATATAAAGTTAAAGGAAAAGATTAACGAACTGGAAAATAATTTGATGCCTCTTCCACTCCTTGCCATCCCTTTGGCATTTGTCAGACCCGCCACGCCCACAACCAAAATAAAAGGATCCTCAATCTTAGTCACATAATCTAGAAGATACGAGGAGAATAATATCAAGAAAAGAATGACACTAATTACAAAAGCTTGGGAAATTTTAAAGAGCATGATTTCTTTTGGCTCGAGGGTGCATGCCTTCCTTGTATATCTATAGGCCGACCTAAAAAATGAAGAAGGTTTCTACCTTGATTCCGTGGTACCCTTTGGTATTAGAGTTTCCAACATGTCAAAGCTAAAGAGAAGAGAGGAGGACCTTCCCTCTCCAAGTCGGATCAAGTAGCTGAATGCCCGATGGAAAGAGAAAATAAAGAACTTGAACAACATCGTTCAAGTGTGCAACCAAGCCATAAAAAGGAGAGAAGAGCTATTCAAAAGGCTCACGTAGGTGGACCTAGCCAAAAGCACTAATGAAGTCCAAGATCCTAAGTTGATCCTCAACTCGTTGTTCCTAACAAAACAACAATTCTATGAGCAAGTTGATATTTTTAAGGGATTGTCAGTTGAAAAATTCTATCGCTAATTGTATATGATGAGAATGCCATAGATAAGTGGCTAGTGGATTACTCTATAAAAAATCAGGATATTGAAGAAGTATTACATGACATTTCCATTGATCTTCGAGACTTGGAGGGCGAGTTGTTCAACATTAAAATCTGACATGAAATCAACGTGGCACCTATGAAAAGTTACATTAAAGAATGGTTCAAGAAGGCTATCAATAAAATGACAAATGAAGGGGAAGAAGCCGTTGAGATGGTTCATGTAACCGTTGATGAAAATGATAAAAGGAAATCAACGAGAAAATTAACAGACGAGATACCATCATAGTAAGTTTATGCTGATCACATCCTTCTTTTCTTTATCAATTCCTTCATCCAATTATTCCACCTCTTTCACTAGAAAGGTTTAACCGAAGACTGATAACTTCTTTTTCTTCTTACTAGGTCTTGCTGATTCTTCTATCGCTCATCGTCTTCCTTATTAAAGCTTATTTCTTGTATTTATTTTCTTTATGGTCCGTGTGAGCCCCAATCCCAGTCTTTAAGACAAACACGTTTACAATTTCAAAGAATATGTAACAAACTATATATTTTTTAGAAATTTCAAAAGAGTTATTTTGGGAACAATCTCGACTATGCTTTGTAACCCTGTTTTCAGAATATAAAGTATTTGAGGTTGATATATCATTATCCTTATTTGAGATTCCCATGTGTCCACTCTGTTAAAGTTCTCTTATGCATGTGGATCATCTTCTTTTTATTTTTATGTGATCATAAATCTTTATCTTAAGCTATGATGGACGTGAGGAAATTTTGATTATTTGCTTTAATGTGTGAAGTGTGTGATTCCTGGTCCTTTCTCAAGAAATCTCTTTAAAAAGAAAAAAAAAAACATTTTCCTTTTATTGTCTCACAATATTTATGTTTCTTTGAATTACTGCGACGAACTTCTATCAAGTCCCACATTTGAATATATAGAAATCATAAGAAAATCTAAAGAGGACTACCGCTTCTATAAAAATGCAAGGGGATTTATATCCTCGTGAGGTTGTTGTTTCAGTCCTAACGGATCCAAGCGTCAAAAAAGGTCTAATGGAAGATACAAAGTGTGGTTTGGATATGGAAGTGTGGTATGGATATACTTGTGTCAAATACCTTCAACCCCCATTTGGCCTGACCAATTTGTTGAACATGTTCCTTCTCAAAAACTACTTTGTCTCTTCTTTCCTTGTACTGTCGCAGTCCCTCATCGGCGTTGGAATCATCGATTCCTCCCCTCAAAATGTGCTCCTTTTCCTTTGGTTTCCCCACTACTATTGGATAATCCCCCTTTCTATTTCTTCGGGCCTCCTTGACTGTCGACGTTGATGCAATGTGGTTCTTCTTGACTGGTGGCACCATCCACATACAGGTGCAATACTGTGACCTTTGATTTGGCCACCTAAATCCTTCCCAAGTTTCCCCCATGGTTGACATATTGTGATAGGTATCAACCAATTGACACTAACACTCATGCCCACTACAATGCACTAGTTACTTGGTGCTAGTCTCACTTCAACAAGTTGATGCAGTGGTGGATTGATGGAAGACCCTAATTATAATTCCATTAACCAATGTCCCTTCATTATACAAAGGGATAACTCTGGGACATGGAAGTATCGATCAATATTGGCCAACATACGACATCACCGGTCACATTAAATAACTTTTGACTTGAGATTCACTCATAGCCTATCTGGCGACACAGAGGGTCTATGTTAGGTACTATCCAACTTGGCCATATCATGCGAAATTTTAATTTGCACTTTATTCATCCATTAATCCTTGTCTCTTCCGATATATCTCGTCTAGTCACATTTAATTGACATCTCGAGACAACCTATTACACCTTAGCGAGCATAATAAGCCCATGATTGACATTTTTAGCCCCTCTAGCTAGCATAATTAAGGTCCAAGGCCCCAAAAACACCCATGAGATGAATAATTTGCTAACATGGTAGTGCCACAGTGGCAGGCCACGAGGCGATGGTCAAGTCATGATGGTGATGTTAGTGTGGTGGCATCACTAGTCTTGCCCAGATACATGTAGTTTTAGTGGTAGTTGAGTGGGTCGTAGAAAAGGTTGTTTTATTGCAAACCATAGAAGGGGATTCAAAAGTATGATGAATAATGGCCTTTGTTGTAAGTATATTGACAAACACTGGGGCACCAAGAAAAAATATAACAAAAATTTGAGAATTAGTTAGTAATTTCTGACGATAAGGTCGATTTTATCAGTATTGTCGAAACTCCCCATCCTCTGTCGCAATTGATACTCATAAGTTTTTTTTATCTAGTCACTGACTTTACATTGCGGGGTTCTACTGAAGCAACTTGTAGTGTGAATGGGTTCCAAACTTGGCATTGCATCGAAGGGTGTAATGGAATATACAAAGTGTGGTATGATCTTGTTGCGAGGCAACAACCACAATATCTTATACTTGGATCAAACACCTTCAACCCCCATTTGGCCTGACCAATATGGACATGTTCCTTTTCATGAATTACTTGTCTCTCATCTCCTTCTACTATCCTAGTCCCTCATCAGTGTTGGCATCATCTATTCCTCCCCTCAATATTTTCTCCTTTTCCTTTGGTCGTCCCATTGTTGCTAGAGAATCCCCCTTTCTCTATATTGGGGCTCCTGGACTGTTGACGTTGATGCAATGTGGTTCTTATTGACCGGTGGCACCATCCGCATACAAGTGAATTATTTTGACCTCTGATCCGACCACCTAAATCCTTCCCAAGTTTCCCCCATGGTCAACATGATATTCTTGGTCTCAACCAATTGGCACTAACACTCCTTCCCACTATAACACACTAGTTGCTTGGTGCTAGTCTCACTTCAACAAGTTGATGTGGTGATGTATTGGTGGAGGACCCTAATTATAATGCCATGGAATAGTTTCTCTTCATTATACAAAGGGGTAACTCTGGGACATGGCAATACCGGTTAGGATCAACCATCATACGACGTCACTGGTCACATTAACTAATTTCTTACTTGAGATTCTCTCATAGCATATATTGCGGCACAACTGATCTATGTCAGGTACTGTCCATCTTTCCCACATCATGCAAACTGTTAACCTGCACTATGTTCATCCATTAAGACTTGTCCCTTCCAATATCTCTCACCGAGTTACGTTTAATTGCCATCTTGAGACAACTCGTTACACCTTAGCGGGCATAATAATCTCACGATGGATATTTTTATCCCCCCTATCTGGCATAATTAAGGCCCAAGGTGCCAAATTCACCCATGATATGAATACTTTTCTGACATGGTAGTGCCACAGGGAAGTGGTGGGGTCACGATGGTGATGTCAACGTAGTGGCATCAACCGTCTTTTATGGATACAGGCGGTTTTAGTCGTAGCTGAGTGGGTCACAAAAAAGGTTGTTTTATTACAAACTGTCAAAGGGGAGTCATAATTTCAATTACTAACAACCTTCATCTTAATTATGACGAACATCGTGGCACCAAGAAAAAAATATAACAAAATTTTGAGAATTAGTAAGTAATTTCCGACGGTAAGGTTTATTTTATCCATACCATTGAAACTCCTTATCGAAATTAAACACCATATGTAGTAGTGGCTACTAACTCATGAATTCAAGATCATTTTAGGAGTTGTTGTTGATGCAGTAAAAGAAGTGCATGCTAGAGTAGTCATATGTAGATGGACTACATGAAATCTTTGTCAAGAGAACAAAGTTATGGAAAATGATGGTGGCTGGAAGAAATAAAGCTCAGAAAGAAGGTTGTTGGATCCCTTTGGTTCCCAAACATTATTGATTAGAAATTGGCAAGGGACGCTTGGTAGTAAGTTAGCACTCTCCTTGCACATGAAAACATTGACAAGATGGATTTCCCGAGGGAATGATTAGTAGTGAAGGGGATGCTTAAGCCTGGAAGGGTAAGTGAAACAAGGAAGAGGCAACTTGCATAAATGAAATTGTTGTAGAAAATGCATGTGGCATGATGGTTGAAATAAGAAAAAGGCATGTCTGTAAGAACGATGAGAAGTATTCTTTCCCATGGAAACCTCATGAAGCAGGGAAGTAACCATATAGATAAACATTGAATTAAAAATTTCATTGGAAGTGTATATTTATTTTTAAATACCTTCTTACATTGTGGAGTTTGGAACTCATGTGAAATGGATAATTGTTAAATGATAATCACTATAACATGTATTCTTTTCTTGATATTTGTTATAGGAACAACTGAATAATGAAGACATGAGTCAAGTTCCTGGAAGGAAAACACTAAAGATGGTTTTATTACAGTGAAAAATAATGCAATGCTAGCTACAACCAACAAGTATATTGGACAACAAGAAGGAAACCATGCTTAGGAACAAAGGCATGAGACAAGTAAAGGTCCAATGGAGCTAGAAGATGCAATGTGGAAGGAATACCCACATTGTGTTTAAAAATTGATGTAAACATAATTGGATGTAAAAACTTTATTGTGCATATACATAATGATGTGCACTGAGGATGATGCAAAAATAAGGGGGAGGGGAATGTAACACCCTGGTTTTGATCCCCAAAGATGTAATGTAATGTAAATATGTGAATTAGGTTGTGAGCTGAACAATATAGCCAAGCACCAAGTAATGTAAATCATGTACATTAAAATTTATTAATAAAAATACATTGTTGGTTGTGAGACAAGGGGGGCATAATCGATGGGGGGTATGACTCCACGAGAGAGGAATGCGAGGGGGCCAAGGGGGCCCAAAGAGGCCAAAGAAAAAAATATAATATTTTGTTGTAATCTAAAGTCCTTTACCTTAGCTTATAAAAAAGGACAAATCATCTTTGGGATGTGTTCCAAGGTAGTTAGGTAGAGTTCTTGGAGTGCCAAGTGGCTAGTTGGAACCATGCATAATTATTCCCTAGTTTTGGGATTATTAACATGGGTTATGTCATTCATTCAAAGCAACATGGGAGCATGGTATGAGATGAAAGGGAGAAATCTAAGTCTATAACTAAGGGATGGAATTGCTTGCATGTAATTCTGTCGTAAAATTACCATTGTGAATCCCTATAGATACCAACATTGAGATTTTCCTTTCCAGTCTATGCTAGATCCCAGGAAATAAGTGTGATAGCCCGAGGGACTACATATCAAAGAAGGGGGTCCACTTATCTGGGTTGTGTACACTGAAGGGGTAAAGAGAGTTGGTGAGTTGGGATGGATAGGTGAGCGAGAAGGCTATGTAAATGATGGGGAATTGAGTTGAGAGAATGTTTGGTAGTCTTTGTGGACTCATATCCCCATATTGAAGGTGGCCTATTGAAAAAATAATCGGTGCAACATTGTCTACAGTTGGGAGGAACGTCCCACGTCCATAGCCAGTCAACATAATATTTATTTAAACATACGTGTTATGTTATATGTGTCTTAATTAATGTTAATTCTGTGTATTATTATTGTTTAATTTCTATATGCTTCAAGATTAGTTTTGCATGTTATATTTCTATATGTATAAATGAATGAGCATGAGTATGCAAGTTATTATGCACATCGAATTGCATTATATTACAAGGCAGAACAAGTATATGGTGTCAGAGATGTATGGTATGGTGAAGTGAAGGAAATTTGGTGGAAATTTTCATCGCCCCACCATCCCAACAAGCACAAGGGTGGTTGGATACATTACAATCATTATTAAAAAAAGGATAAAAAGAGAAGATCGGCTTGAGAACTCAATATTTCCATTATTCCAAATACCATTTGCATTCCTAACCAAAAAATGTTGACCTTTTCACTTGAAATATACCATTACTCAACTAGAGTTATCATAAACTAAATTAGTCGAAAAATTAGGTTGAATACCTAGGTTTTCACGCATGATGGTGCACAATTGAGCCTAATTTTTTTGAGTGTTAGAATAAATTCAAACTAGTTGAAGTAGTCAATTCAACCATTTTTGTCCCAAACCAACCAATTGAACATCCAAACCAACCTTTAGTTCTAGTTCATCAACTAGTTCTCAATTTATTTTTGTGAACCACTTGGAACAGGGGAGTTTGGTTTGATTTGATGGTTCTTATAACATTTCCATCAAATCATACATCTTGTATCCCTTATCACATAAATATACACCTACACACATCATTGAGAAATAAAAAGACCATACATAAGAGTTGTCATGGGAACTTGACCAAGGGTACAACCACTAGATTTTTATGTATCCCCATCTATTAGGGGTTTGAGTTGCATGATTCTTGGAATTTGATCTTAGATTTTGCATTCCATTGCATTAAATTTTTACCTTGTATGACACTTACTTGGTACTTCATAGAGCAACATTCCCCATGTGTGAATTTATTGTACTAAAGGGAGAAATGTAGTGTGTACACCTAAACTTGTGCACACTTTCATTTGATAATGATATCATGCACATTGTGTCTTGTATTCACCAAAGGATCATACACAACACAATTTAGGTTCCCACATCAAGATTTCCCTAGGTTATATACACTACATTCAATCCTTTTTTATTGATGAACTTAGGTCTTGGAATGCTTAAAGTTTTATTTATTTTTTTACCTAAGTCAATTGAACAATCTCATCCCACTCTTTTTGGTCCCTTAGTGACCTATCCTAGGTTTTAAAATCCTTACATAGTACATTGTTAAAGAACAAATGATGCATAGTCATTGATTCTCAAATTAAGGATCCTAAACTACCCAAGGGGAATTCTATAGTCACCCAAAGTATTTCCACTTAACATGTGTTGAGATTGTCCCCACAACCAAATCTTGATTGAGAATATTCTAAATATTGGTTGAATTTACACCCAACCAATAAAATTGTGTGACTACATGTTCCACACAATATCTTGACACCATTGTCTTACATCCTTGCACTATAAAAGGTTGTTTTTGGCACTTGTATTCCTTACATGTTTTTATGTGTTTTCCTAAACTCATACATATTTCAATATGTTCCCTGTAAATAAAAGGCTTTAACTTTTGCAAATATAAAAAATGATACAATTTGTGTCCACGATTAAAAGTAACGGTGGTAGACATTCCAATAGTAAATTTTAGATGGTGGAAAGAAAACATATCTCTATGAAGGTTTTTGATGATGCTATTTCTATAGACATGATTTTTAGAAGCCCTATGTGAAGGGAAACCCAATCGTCTAGTAGTTATTTGAGGAGGAAAATTTTACCATATCCATAATCTTTGTTGATGAACCCAAATTGGTGTGTTTTCTTTCCAATCATCCATGACACAATAACTTATCCTAGGTCAAATCCTTGAAGGACTACCATAGTGGTAGATTGATTTTGTGCATATATTTGGTTGGAGATTACAACACCATTCTCATACATATCATGATATCAATCATTCCTCATCCCAACCACATTCAATTATTGATGGCACACTATTCTTCTCTTTGCATCCATTTTGAGGTTGACTTTCTATTAAATTAAAATTTATTTAGTTGCTTCTATCAAAATCAGGGTTTAATTTGAGAATATTTCTTTCTTTTTCTCTTTCCATTTCTTCAATGTACATAATTTATCATGTTATAGAACTAGGGAATAACAATAGTATTACCAATGTTCTAATCCATGTATTAAATGTGAAACCTATGAGAGCTAGTCTTACGAAATTTAGGGTTGTTGCCATAAATGTGATTAGGTTAGAAAACCCTAAGCATTCAGAGTGCCCATTCCACTCATAGTGATTTGGAGCAATTTGGACATCACTTTAATCAATGCTAGTGAGAATCTACAACTATATTTTTATATTGATATTATTCCATAATTATTTTTTCATAAATAGAGGAGAAATTTTTTCTAGCTTATAGGTTATAAAACAATGGTATAGTATTGATAGTATAATGAAAAAATGTAGGGTCTAATTCTGCTAAGAGCTATAATTACAAGTGGAGTCTCTTATATTGGAAAATTAAATTACTAATCTAAAAGACATACTGCAAGGTATTTCTCTATGCCATTATCAAAGTTGTTGCCTAGGACTACAAAAGAAAGGGATATTTTTATCCATTAATCGTCAACTTTTGGATTTTGTTTAAGTTTAAAATCGTATATTGGTTCCTTAATTGTTCATCAAATGGGATTGAAAATGAAATTACTAGGTTGCAAATGATCCATGTGTCACAAGGGTCTAATAAAGGACAACACAACACTTAAATGTGCACTAGATACAAGTAACATTCAATTATCAGTTAAATTTATGCAATGTGTTAACACTCTGTAAATTTGTTTGGCCGATAAACAAACGATAGAGATAACCTAAAAACCAACTTAAGAGTTGGGTACTAGCCTGCTCAACTCAGAGAGGGCTCTCTCGTGTCACTTGATGTTTCTTTGACAATCAATGACTATATTTAGTTTGGTTTTTGGGGTTTTTTTTATAAATTTGCTGGCAAGGAAGGGGAGGGACACTTAGGGTTATGGAGTTAGAATTCTGAAATCAAATGAAAACAATGACTGGCCGGTAGAAATCTCTAGAGGATAAAGGCTAAGTGAGGCGATGAATCTGAGTTATAAATTTTAGTTTGTAGAGTGTAGGAAGAAAAAGGGAACAAGTAACCACATCAAAGCATTAAAGAAATGAATTCTAAATTAGTTATGAAGAGTTTCACACAGTTTAAATTGCTTAAGCTGAGAGCATCAAAATATGAATTCTGAGCTTTTAACTATCCAATTTAAACAGAGGAAAGTGCAAATGGAATTAAAGAACACAAGAAATACATACAAGGAGAGAAGACAAAACTTGTATCACCACCATTAGAATCTTTTCATAGAGACTTCAAAAGCCTGTGCATGTGTATTCAATTCAGCTCCAAAAAATGACAATTGAGTTCAGAACAACTAAAAGGTGCCCTTGCACTTCTGCCAACATTAATACATTTAGAACTTCTAGTATTTATACAATTCAAGTTCCTTCCAATTAGAAATCGATTACAATAGTTGAACTGAAATGTTTCAACTTCTAAAACTGACTACAATAATTACATTTGACAGTTTCGGTATGGAATCTAATTACAATGATTGATCAAACAAAAATGTCTCACGAACCAATGGCTGATTCCTCTGACTCTTTAGCTTCGGTCTTTTCCATCTGTCTTGTTTTGGTCCTTTGTTGGATCTTCCATTCTGGTGACACCTGGGCGCTATTTGTTGGTTCTTGGAAGACTACATTTTGTTTTTCCCAACGACACTATCTCTTTCCACTACAAGTCAGAAGGGATATCGTAGTCGATCAGTTATTTGATTAGGATCTCCAGGTCAATGCAAGAGGCATGCGTCATGACTGGCAATCCGATATTCATTGTCTTGAATTGATTCAAGATCTCAAAATCTGTGATCAAACATTCTACCAGGGTGGCTCCTTTGAAGTTTTCCTCCAGGATTTCAAACTTGGAGTGGTCCATTCTGCATTGGGCGAGGAGAGAGTTGTATTCCTCTTGATCATACATTTTCCCTTTTCCATCCCAAAATGGTGGGAGGCTTCTGATGAAAAACTCTTCAAACAAATCCTTGAATTCCTGTATACTCTGCTCCATCTGTATGGCCTTGGTTTGGATTGATTTAAGTCGGTTATGCTTGGAAATGACCCTCCTGTCCCAGATGATCAATGTAGTCCTGTCTTTGAACCCAATGGTCTGAAGCTCTGCAGTGGGGATGTAATTCAACAATTTTATATCATTTTGGGCCCACTCCGATGGTTTCTTAGCTACAATCTCATTTACAACAGTGCATTTTCTTCTGGATGTGATGGCCATGCTATCTTTGTCATTGATGAAGTTCAAGTACACCCTGAACTTGGCAGGTTCAACAACAATATAATCCCAGATGATTTTTTTGGTTCCCTGCAACAATCCTTTTCCTCTCAACCTTGTCTTCAACTTGTTTACTCTTTCCTACAAAGCTTGATTCTCCTTCTGGAACTGAGCCATCCTCTCATCCTTTGTTTTCATTTCTGGCTGTAACTTCTCTATATCTTCCTTTAAACCTTTGATTTCCCCCACCTTCAGGCTAACATGGGACATAGCCTGGACAAGTCCTTTAGTGTTTGGCCCAAATTCTGTAGTAGAAGGTACCACAACAACCATGTTTGGTACTTCTGTTTTCCCTTGTGACCAGTTCACTTTTTCTTGCTCCCACTGTAATACTTTGGCCTTGTAATTCAATGCCTCTTATCGAAATGCTTCCTTCTCCCATTCTAGAGCAATCGGTTCTACTCTTTGTGGATACTCTGTGGCATACATATTTAGTTTTTTCTTCAAGCTTTGAATCAACTTGTCTTTTTCTTCTAAGGAGGATTTCACTCCCTGAGGGCTTTTAGATTCTAGCCTTTTGAACTGAGTTTTCCAAGCTCTGCTAGATGCCTTCTCTTGCCTCAACTTCCCTTCCAACTTAATTGCATAAGTTGACAGTTTTGAATTCTTCAGGATTAGACCCAAGTAGTCTGAATACAACATGTCACTGGTATTCCTATGGAATTTCCCTTTGTTAGGAGCATTGATGTTCTCATATTTCATCTTAATCTTAGATACTTTATCCTCATCCACAACTGCTATATTGAAGGTCTTCTTTTCTACATATCTCACTGTGAACAAAGAAGACTTATGCTGAGATATCTTTTCTACTTCAAGGATTAACTCCCTCATTTCATTCATAACCAAGTTTCCTTTCTTAGCATATTGTCTTTTCCAAATCTTCTTTAGATTGATAGGCTGCTCCAAGCGCCTTATCAAAGATGTGTTTTTTGCTGCTGAAAGTTCTTGAGATGCCTTCACTTTGGAGCTTGCTTCCTTTACCAACTTAAACATTGCTAGTGCCACTCTCCACCATATCCATATTTACTTGCTCTTTAGGCTCCTCTTCATCTAGATCCACTATCTATGGGAATTGTGTGATCTTCATCTTCTTGGGAGAATTCTGCTAACTACTGGTGCCCAAGGCCTCTGAACTGCTCCTTTTTCTATAAACACTTATCTTGGGAACTTTAACTATCAAATTCTGAGGAGTTTGTTGTGTTTGAATATTTTGCAGGGTTTTCTCCACTTGTTGGGTTTGATATGGTTGCAGGACTGCTTCCATATCAACAAAGATGTCTAAATTAGCTAATTTGTCAAAATCCTCAACATGCTCATACTCATAGGGGGCCTATTTGTTCATCAGTATTCTCTTAGATATGATCTGGTGTGGATCATATATTCTCCCCTGTAGCTATGAAAATTAAAACTCCTTGAGCTTGGCCTAGATATGAGATAAACATGATCTTGTCTTGACAATAAAAGGTACAAAATATTACTTTCGAATGCATGAAAATCACCCAGTCCCCCACTCTATTTTCTGGATTTGGCTATAAATAACTTCTCATGTCCTCCAGGACTCTTGGCAAGTTGGTGTTGAAAATTAGGCTGTAAACTCTGGACATGACCTTGTTGATAAAGATAAGCATTTTGATTCTTTTGCATTCAATTTATATGAATGCTGCTTCAGGGAATTCTCTCTTGTTTGTCTCTAGGAAAGTCTTCAGTAGGTATGTGTAATATCTGAAATGTCTTAGTGATTGGAAATTCACTAGTTGCTTGTGTATATTATCAACTATGAATCTGTCAACGAGGATGAAAACTGACTAACTGGACTCTGACTGGAAAAATGCTAACAAAAACCCTAACATGACCTCAACCACATACTTGTCATTATCTAAACCTAAAATCTATCTAAGTATGGAACAAACCCATTGGACTTCAATAACCATGATATTTACACTTACTGGCAGGGACAAACTCTCGGAAATATGCTCTGGTTTGACAATCATTTGCAAAAATAGGCTTTTGACTTTGGAAGGACATTCCCTGTAAACCATAATTATCTTTTCTTCTTCGAACGGTTCAGACACTACCGAGGGGGACTTTGGTATGTTGAGGGCGTATCGAACTAATGGGCTATCTACTCTACACATGACATTAGACCCTAGTTTATTTAAGACGACTTTCTCTTCCTGTGAATATTGCTCTGCACATCAACCTATGAACTCAGGGAAGGGGAATACGACCTCGACAACATAAGGGACTATGGAGGCTTGGACTACTTTGAAGAAGGGTATCTGTTTCGCTACATTATCTGATATATTAGCTCTGGACACAGAAATGGGCGAAATAGTTATTTCAGTGTCGAACACATCTGAATATCTGTCAATTAGGGCTTCTTCGTTCGATGTGGGATCTTGCTCTGCTACTGATGAAATGACAGGGTCCATGGTGGCGATGAAAAATACTTGTAAATGGGCGGAAAATGCGTGAGTTTGGCGTACTGTTGAGCTTCAATTTGAATAGGGCGGTCGTGCCAATATTCCAACGTTCCAACAATTTGAAAAACAATAAAATAACGACTAGCGCGTCCCATTATATACTTTCTAATTTTCCGGGGGAGGGGAAACAATTTGGGACAACCCGCTTATCGCCTCGAAATGCACCCCATGGCGCATGTGGTCCCCAGCCGAAACCACAATTTTCTTTTAGGCCCACTTTCCAAAATCTATCCTCCGTGCAAGTTCTCCGCCCAAAACGATCCCTGAGTGTTGATCTACGATGCTCGTGATCTGTGACCCATCGGGTCCCATAAAATCCATATTTCCACTAGCTTTAATCTCCACCTGCTAGATTTGGCCCGATCCTCCAGTTTATCATGCCTCCATGTCGGTTTAACACCCCGCTAAGTTTTGAAAACTAGATCTCCCACATAAATTTGTTATGGTGATAACATGGGATCCAATTGGGGATTCTATCCTCCCTGAGAGGTAGAAAAAAATGATAGATCGAGTGCCTACCCATTGGACTATGATTTATTCCTGCAATAGAAATTACCAACAAAAACTCAAAATCTACTCAGCATAACTCAGGGCCTTCACCTCAGGCTTCAGTTTTGTTGCTTTTATTTCAAAATTTTCATGCTAAAAATGAAAAATGATTATGTACAATGAATGGAAAGGGAGATGATTGCTTTTAAATGATATAATTCTTGAGGAACCTTCCATTCAAAAGCCCTCCTCCAACGATGTATCCATTAATTTTCTGTATCAGATATACATTGTTTCCATGGTATGCTGCAATTTTGAAAGGTCCCAGCCATAGATGATCAAATTTTCCATGCTTTCCCTTATCTTCATTTCTGGCATACCATATCAATACCAAGTCTCCCATTTTGAAATTATCTTCTTTGGTATGTCTGTCAAAAGCCCTTTTAATCTTGTCTTGGTGCAACTGAGCCTTATTGAAGGCCTTTTCTCTCGTTTGCTGTACATTGATTAGTTCATCTTTTCTTCTTCGAGTGGCATCTGTCTCAGCATCCTGTTCCTGTAACAACCTCATCACTGAAAACCTCAATGTGGTAGGAAAGATTTCTTTTGTGCCATAAACAATCTGAAAAGGTGAAGTGGCAATAGAACCAGGGAACAACAATAGTATTACCAATGTTCTAATCCACGATATTAAATGTGAAACCTATGAGAGCTAGTCTTACAAAATTTAGGGTTGTTGCCATAAATGTGATTAGGTTAGAAAACCCTAATCATTTAAGGTGCCCATTCCACTCATAGTGATTTGGAGCAATTTGGACATCACTTTAATCAATGCTAGTGAGAATGTACAACTATATTTTTATATTAACATTATTCTATAATTCATTTTTCATAATTATAGGAGAACAATTTTCTATCTTATAGGTTATAAAACAATGGTATAGTATTGATAGTATAATGAAAACATGTAGGGTCTAATTATGCTAAGAGCTATAATTACAAGTGGAGTCTCTTATATTGGAAAACTAAATTACTAATCTAAAAGACATGCTGCAAGGTATTGCTTTATGCCATTATCAAAGTTGTTGCCTAGAACTACAAAACAAAGGGATATTTTTATCCATTAATCGTCAACTTTTGGATTCTGTTTAAGTTTAAAATCATAGATTAGTTCCGTAATTGTTCATTAAATGGGATTGAAAATGACATTACTAGGTTGCAAATTATCCATGTGTCACAAGGATCTAATGAAGAACAACAAAACACTTAAATGTGCACCAGATACAAGTAACATTCAATTATTAGTAAAATTTATGCAAGGTAAAACAATCATTTTAAGGGTAAAGTAATACTAATATGGAACTCACTTGTAGTATAAGACACAAGACCCTATGAATCCAACTCCCATATTATCACACCAAATCAATAGTTAACTTTAACTGTTAATATATTTAATCACCCATTATAAATAAAATTATATATATATATATATATATATATATATATATATATATATATATATATATATATATATATATATGATTTTATTTATAATGATAAATAAAATCATATATATATATATATAAAAGTGTAAGGGCTAGCAATTAAATTACTTTAATTTGGAACCAATATTAACATTTAAAAAACAAGATACACTTTTCCCATTTACACATTTTTTTTCCTTTAGAAAAAAGAAATGTTTTAAGAAAAAAGAATGCTATTTTCCTTCATCACTTAAGAAAGCCTATGTTGAATTGAGAATATGTTTACAATAACTTACTATTACAATGTCAATTATGCCACCATCTATTGGAAAAAAAAATCATGTTAATTTGTGTTAATAATAATGCACTATATATCCATTAGGTAAGATGATGTGCATCACTTGATAACATGCATGAGATGAACTCAAATTAAATATTGTACTGGTTGGTTTGGTTTGATGACTCTATATTGTGTTTATTGTTAAGATTTGCATTAACCTTTGGCTCTTAAGATTCAATGATGATATGGCTATGAGTTGACATATAATTGATTGAGTTTATAATTATGTTTGTGTGTTTTTCTATATATAAATGCTTATTGATTGGATTAGGCATTTGAGGTATGAAAACTTCAATGGGAAGTCATAAATATCATAAAATAATAATTTGGTGAAGTAAGAAGTATTTGATTGCCTTGATTATGTTTATGTATTTGCTATATATAAATGCTAATTGGTTGCATTTATATTTTTGATCATAAACTTTGCATTTACATTTTTGAGCATAAACTTTTATTGGAAGCCATAAACCCTGAATTATAAACTTAATTTAAATATAACTTATAAAACCACAAAATTTTCACAAGGTGAAGGGACATGTCACATGAATTTGTATGAGAACTTAGTTGTCAATAGAATTGTATATTAAGCATATATTTCTAAAGTGAATACAACCTCAAAAAATTCATGGAGTGAGGATTTCTAATATTGTTGAGATATGACTTTAAGAGAGTTAAAAGTTGGCCAGGTTATTCAATATTGAAGTGTGGGTGGATTTCACAACATTACAAATTCTAATCATAGAAAGGATTTAAGGAAATTGATACCATACTGAAAAAATGATGTTTGACATCAATATAATACTTGAATATGTTAGCATTAGGTTATTTCATTTATGACTAGCATTGAATATGAATAATTTAACTTGATTTAAGTTAAATGAGTTTTAATCATAGTAAGGCTTTAAGGAAATTGATACCATACTAAAAAAAATGATGTTTGACATCAATATAATACTTGAATATGTTAGCATTAGGTTATCTCATTTATGACTAGCATTGGATATGAATAATTTAACTTGATTTAAGCTAAACTCATTTAGTTGTATATGATCACAATTATAAATTTGTTTTCCACCCATGTACATAAACCCAAAGAAATTCCCAAGACTCACTAATGAAATTATTCCATAGCATGATTATAATTTGATATCATGGTTTTAGTTTAGTGGTAGTTACCCAACATACTTGTGTGTTCATTAATGATTTAATATGTGCTTGTTGAAAGGTAATAGTTATTTCACCACACCCAATTTTCATATTGAGTTTTGTAGCTATTTGATTATGTAACAAATGATGGGTATATTTGAAAACTTGATTCTATTTTGATTCACTCATATCAAGGATCAATCAAAATTATTTTCTTGCAAACTAATCACTAAAATTTTCCTTCAAAGTAATTTTCTATTATTAGTCCCTGCCATAGGCATATAGGGACTATAGCGATCGATAATGCGTTGACTACATATTAGTTTGTCTTTTGATCCGAAATATTTGCACAATACCTATTGTTGGAGCTATGGAATTAAAAGCATATATTTTTATATAATAAAAAACAACATATATGTACTGATCTGATTGGATAAGAGATTGGAGGTCTTATTGCCGACTTCGTTATTCCCAATGCACTATATGACAACATATCCAAAGTTTTTCTCGTAGACATTATTTTTTAATCATATATTTTTCCTCTATATTTCTTGAAGGTCGATTAATGCTAGCATTAGTTGGAATGTTTGTATTAGCATTTTCTGCTAGGCGAATATATTCGCAAGTTTTCATATGTACTAAGCATATTGAAATGTTTTAATATCCAAGCTTTGTAGTGATTGAGAATTCCAAAGTTTATGGCGTCTTTGACGGATGTATATTTGTTGAAATGTATTGACACTTATTTAGAGATGCCTCAATAGGCCTGGCAACGTAAATGTTTACATGACGCGATGTCCTCCAACACTCCTGACAACTTAAATGTTTGCATACCACGAGGTCCTTAGATGACCTGGAAATCTTAAATGTTTATGTAAATACGCTTCTCAGAGTACATTTTTCCTTGAAATTTTGTATATAGTTACAATGAATTTGCACAGTCTTGTTTGTTCACCGCCAGTTCGAAAAACATTGTATGTTTCATCTTTGTTCTTCCATTGAAGCTACATACATTGTTTGCTGGTTCGGTGAGTGCTTCTTCTTCGCTGGTTTGTCGGTTGCTGCCATTGTATGTTTCATCCTCGTAATCGTTGAAGCTACATACATTGTTTACTGGTTCGGTGAGTGCTTCTTCTTTGCTGGTTTGTCAGTTGCTTCTTATTGTTGTTTCACTTGGCATTTCATCGTTTCAGAGTAAGTTTCGATTCCATAGTTTCATTTTGTATTCCTTGTTTGTTGTTCAGTGTTTGCAGTTTGCAAGTAAGAATGTTTTCTTATTTGTAGTCGCATGTTCCTTGTATGTTTCTGGTTCCTTCTGTGCTTGGGCTACAATTTCGTAATAGTTGTAGATACATATGTTGTTCACTGGCTCGATGGTTCTTGCTGGTTCGTTGGTTCGTGGGTTGCTGGTTCTGTTTGTTTGGTTGGGGTTTGCGCTTTGGGGCCCTAGGGGTGCAGTTCGAGCTGTTCGTGATTTTTGGATGCTTTGATCCTTGCTGTTTTCTTTTGTTTGATTCAGCCTTGCAGGGTTGGGGTGCAACGGTGGTGGTTGGAGATTTTCTTTTTTCTTTTTTTTGGGATTATTATTGTTTTCTTGGGGCGCTTTACAGTGTTCATCCCCTGCACCCATGAGTCGACTTGCAGTTGTGTTATTTTCCATGTCTTCCAAGACCGATATCTGTTATTCTGTAAGATTTTGTTGGTGCTCTAGTCCTGCCATGAAAGAAAATAGTTGCATGCAAAATTGTTGGAGGATTACATGTGAAGTTACAATATCTGCTGTTTTTTTGTTGGAATAAAGCATATGTATGCATGCTACATTTATAAACCATGTATGGTCAGATGTGCGGATATGACATTACATGTTCTTTCTCCTCTACATAGACTGGTGTACACACGATATAATTTTTGTTGTGCTTGAGATGTGATATGTGCAACAAAGATTCTGCAAGATTATATTTTGATGTCTGGAAGCATGTCTGGGTGGTTTTCCACGGAAAACTGAGAACTTTTATCGTGGGCACAACAGTCTATGTAGAAGATAAAGAACATGGTTAAAGGGCATATCTGGATAAATTGCCAGGGAAAACCAGAAATCGTTTAGCTGCGGCTATGCAATTGCGTGATATTTTGTGCCTTGTAATATATTTTGGCCAGGGAAAAAAAATCTACGTGTTTACAACCATGGATAGAGAAGCACAAAGTTTCATGTTTATGCTTTTCTAGACTATTCATTTAGTCAGTTTTACTGTCTGTACATATTTCTTGTTCTCTGGTGAATACTAGCTTCCATTGTTGTTCATTGAATTTTGTGTGTTCCCACATTCAAACAAACACAGTAGTTGGAGAAAACGAGGGAGTCTTGACTGCATCGACTGAAGATGATATAGAAAGGTGCATGATTGTATTGTTGTTTCATATTGCGTTGTTTTATATTTCATTTATGGTCTGTATATGTGTTAAATTGGTTGCGTGCGTTCCTACATGGTAAGTTATCTTGCTTACATGCGTTCCTTCTTGCATACTAAGCTGGTTCATGTCTGTTGTGTTTGTGCTGCATTGTTGCATTTAAACAAAAAGAATGGTTGCACAGGACGAAGGACTCTTAATATAGTTGTTTCTCTTTCTTTTAGATGTGTGTATTCATACTAACTTTCCTTCGTGTCCATTGCATCTTCGACGTTGTTGCCTTGGAAAAAACAGGTTGCTTGGATAGGGAAATGAATCGTTATGTGCAACAGCAGAGGGTTCTGTGGTGCAATATTCTAAAAGGTATACCAAGTGTGTTGGTAAATTAAATATACAAACCTGGTGGGGGCATATAATATTATAATTGAAAACGTTGACTTTGCAGTAATGGGCCTTTTTGCGCTCCCTATATCTACTTTTTCCATTTTCTATTATCCCTTTTGTTTTCTAATTCATCTGCCTAGTGTGCTTTATGAAAATTCCTTCGTGCGACGGTTGGTGGACTAATAGATTTACATATGTGGTCGTGCTTCTAACCTTTTCCATAGTTATCCACTTTCTCGATTGCGGGTGCCAGGCTGGCAGGTTGAAGATTTCTCCCCTGGCTTCCGGGGGTCTGCGATATACAGATTGGCCATGGTGCCCCGCGCTCACACCCTGTTTACTGTTAAACATATCTCCAGTTAAAAAATTCAGATGCATACAATTTTATGGTTATTTGGTCCTTCCAAAGGACAATATACAATGCATATGCTTGTTTAGTCCTGATGTTCATCTGCACATGCTTGCATCAGAAAAAGTTGGACTAGTGACACAGGCATGAGCAACTAGTCATCCTAGACATCGACAGACTGACAAGGCTAAAGGTAAAGATGCATACGCTTTGCTCTTACTATGTTTACTAAACAAATTTGTTGGGCTATATATTCATCTATGGCATGGCGGATATGATGATGTCATGTGAAATACATGGTTTGCAGCTCGCAAGAAGTATCAACAAGTACAAGAGAGACACCTAACGTGTTGCATGTTCCGCAGACTAAGAGGTGTGGTTGGGAAACTCTGGCTCCATAGTTCATCAAAAATATGCGCGTACTTGTAGCACACTGCAATTCACTTTAGTTTTCCTGTTCAAAAAAATGTTATCAGGTCTAGAGTTGTGACATCCAAAGTACTATCAATAGAGGGCTTCAATAGATGCCAAACTGGACAAGTGCTCGTTGGGGACATAATGGTTGTCTATAGCACCTACTTGTACAAGGCAAACAAAAGTAGATCCATTATGCGTGCTGACATAACAAACAAGGATGCCTCGATGACAGTGACACTCACTGTTCCTCTACAACTTGTCCAAAAACATGCATAAAAGATATTGCCGCGTAATGGGATATCCATTACATATTTTAATATATTGCCCAAAACAATATATGACTGTGGTGATTGCGATCGAATTATTTCTCTCAACGAAACAAGCATTGTGGAAAAAATTCCCATTGTTTGTTCATAATATCGTGTAATGTCCTCACTTTGGAACATCATCACAGGGCAGAGACTTATGATGACCAGAGTAGCCAGATGGATGATATAGCGAGTACAGGGGTATTTGAGAGGCATTGTGGGGTCCAGTTGGCATTTATCATCATATTCCATCATTATGAGACATTCCCTACAATTTGGCTTTGGTTTTGTTCCATTCTGACGATTTCCATGATTTTGACTATTTTGAGCTATAAGTTAATTAAAATCACTGAAGAGGTCATTTTGGGCACATTACTTGGAGGAACCTCTCAGTGTAGTAGCTCATTAGAATCGGGAGGAGAAACACTACAGGATGGGATGGCTAGAAGTGACTTTCAATGGCCAGGGAAGCCACAAGGAGAGATAAGGAGATTTTCAGAGGTAAAAAGGTTAATTAATTAATTAAAGTGATTTAATTAATTAATTAAATA
>ML779004.1:27017-41007 GCA_009831015.1 Picea engelmannii | reverse complement strand
GGTGTACTGTGTATGTGTATGATTGTTCATTTGTTCATTTCTTATTTACTCTGCAGTTATTGGATGATAATACTTCATTGATATAACACTTGGATTATATGGTTAAAAAGGGATTAAATTGCTCTATTACTGATTCACCCCCCTCTCAGTTATACAACATATAGTACATGTCATTCCATTTCTAGTGGCATGTGGAACGTCACATAACTCCTCACGGTTAGAGAGTTATGGCCATGTGAATTTGGAGAACCCTCACGAGTCATCTAGAAGCCCCAAAAGGTCAAAGTAGTCAAAGTGGTTTAAGAGATTTTAGAAGGTAAATAATAAAGTGAAGTGATGAGTGTACTATAATTCAAAGCGAATACAAATTTTTTTATTTAAATAATAAAGTTAATGGATAAATTACTAAGTTGACAAGTGGTTAGAAGTGGGTTAACCTTAAAATAAGGAAGGTTGGTTAAGATGTTTAAAAGGTAACCCCTTGAGGAAGCTACATGAAAGTATAAATAAGAGGCAAGGCTCTCTCATTTTAATCACACTTGAGAATATTGAATATCTACAGGTGACTAAGGTAACCAAAGGATATCTAAGCCAAATTTCAGAGGGAAGGTGAAGAAAATAAGGCCGAAATTCAAGGGAGGATAAATTCTTTTGATGATGCTTTCTAAGGTATGTTATTTACACGTCATCTCACCATTTTCACAATAATTTTTTTCTAGAATGATTCAGATTGTGAAATTGGGAGGCCATTGAGGAAACATATCCAAGTAGCTGTGATACAAATTTCATCTTATGGTTCGTTGTATTTTTGGATTTACACGCCGTGGAAAACAGGGTTTGTGGCTAGTCCCAAAACTAGTCTAAAACATGTGTTTCGGGTAAAAATGTCATAAATTATTCATAAAAGATCCAAATTTAGTAAGACCAAATTTATTGGTTAGAGTATAGTCTGTAGTATTATGTGTACAATTTTTAGATCCATACAAGAAATATTCTATGCGGTGCACACTCTACAAGTTCACTCTCTAGAATAAGCCGTAATTCAACAAGGTATGCCATTTTTGCTATAACTCCTTTTATGAGAGGTTCCAAGTACTGAAGTCTAGAGGAATTGAATACAATACACTAAATAAAATTGTGTACCATTTTAATATCTTTATTCATTACAGGTACATAGTTAAGATTATTGCAAGTTGGGGTTTTTGACTAATCCAAAATTAGTCACGTGAGACTAACGTAAAGTTTGATGAAAATGCTAGTCTCTTGTTGTTAAAGTTAAGGAAGGTTTGCAGGTATGTGATCTTATAAACCAGGTCTATTACAGAGTTACAAATCAGATTTGGATGATGAAATTATTGAGGGATTTTGGTTGAGGTACATGTTGGGTACATGGTTGAGACAAGTAGTTGATGAGTTAGCACATACATGAGGTGTATAGTTGATGATGTTGGTACATATTGATGAGTCATAGTTGATGAGTAGTTGATACATGATTGGTACATACTTGGTACATGGTTGGATGCACTTGTTTATGGTATAGGTTGATTATAGGTTGTTTGGTACAAGTTGGTGCATGGTTGATTCACTTGTTTATGGTACAGGTTGATTACAAGTTGAGATACATGTTGATGTATGTTTGATGCATGATTCAATTTATTGGTACAGGTTGTTTGGTGCAGGTTGATTGGTATAGGTTTACATCAATATATCTCACAATGATAGTGTGACAGCAGTTCCATCATTCTACTTTTATGCCAGGGTGGTTGGATTGAGAAAGAATAGGTGGTTGTAGCCACCTTTCGGTTGAGTCAAATAACTTAGGGGGTTGTATCCTCCTTCTGGTTGTAGCTAGAGAATTGGGGAGTTGGAGCTTCTCTCATGTTGTAGCCTGAGAAACTAGGGGGTTGGAGCCTCCTTCTAGTTGTACTTGGAAAACAAAGGAAATCGATGCTTCCAATGAATGTAATTCTTCAAGACATATAAGAAAAATAATTCCGTGGTTTTCTCCCGCTTTGGGTTTCCACGTAAAAACACTGGTGTACTGTGTATGTGTATGATTGCTCATTTTTTAATTGTTTATTTACTCTGCAATTATTTGATGATAATGCTACACTGATATAACACTTGCAGTATATGGTTAAAAATGATTAAATTGCTCTATTACTGATTCACCCCCCCTATCTGTAATCCAATAATTGGTATCAGAGTAGGTTCCTTCAGAAATTAGTTTAACCATTGAAAGGTAGATCATGGAGAGCAAGAACATGTATAAAAATGGAATACCATAGTTTGATGGACATAAGTATGAATTTTGGAGCAGGAGGATGAAAACATATATACAGGCACATGGATTTGAAATTTGGCAATCAATTATAGATGGATACAAAGAACCAACAGTTCTGCCGACAAATGAAAGAACAATAAAACTCAAGAAAAAGAATTCCAAAGCCACAAATGCACTTTTGAATGGTCTTTGTGAATCATTTTACACCAAATTTATACATTGTAAATCCGCTAAAGATATTTGGGACAAGCTTCAAAATATTTATGAAGGAGATTCAAAAGTCAAAGCATCAAAGCTTCAACTTACAGAGGTCAGTTCGAACAACTAAAGATAAAGGAATATGCGAATATTGCAGTTTACTTCTTATGAGTCAATGAAACAATGAATGCAATCATAGGATTGGGAGAAGAAATTAAAGAATCTGTAATTGTTCAAAAGGTACTAAGAACTCTCCCTATGAGATTTGATCCTAAGATATCAACACCAGAAGAAAGAGCAGATCTAGACTCAATAAGCATGGACGAACTACATGGAATATTCATAGCATATGAAATGAGAATTGAACAGTAAAATCCGGATATAAAAGAAACAACTTTCAAAGCATCCAAAAGGTCAAATCAAAAGGGAAAAGAACATAGCAACAACAGTGACATCTCAGAATATGATGAAGAAATGACCAACTTTGTCAGAAGATTGAACAAGGGAACCAACGACAAATATAAAAGTAAGTTTCCTTTGATTTGTTTTAATTGTGATGGTATTGGTCATTTTGCTAACAAATGCCCTCATAATAAAAAGAAGAGGAAAGATGAATATTAATAAAATAACAAACAAACATATAAAGGCAAAAGAACCACAAAGAAAGTTTTCAAGAAAATCTTACGCACCAAAGAAGACATCTCATCATCAGATGAAGATGAATTTAGTGATAGTGAGACATATATAGTTCTATTCATGGCAGTAGAAGAATCTGACAAAGAAGACCTCGAATAAGAATATGAAGAGGCCAAAGAAGAATATGAAGAGGCAAAAGTTGACTACCGAGAATAATTGTTGTGTGCCATAGAAGTTATAAGAAGAGAAAAGAAGAAAAACAAGAAGCTACAAGAGGAACTAGACAAGAAAGAAGACACTCAAGAACTAGAACAAATGATCACAAATTTGAAGGTTCAAATAGAAGAAGATAAAAGAGTTGAAGAAGCACTCAAAGAACAACTAGAAGAAAGAGACAGGATCATTGGAAATTTGGAAGCAAAGATTGTCACATTAAGAAAGGATCTTCAAAAGAAAAATATGAAGAACAACTCAAAAGTTTTGGATGACATTATCAACAGTCAAAAACCTCATCATGAAAATTCCAAACTTGGATACAATCAGATATAAAAGGTATCAAGCTCCAAAACAATAGAGAAAGAAACATATCCAAAAAACTATGCTTAAACAATCAAAGGGGATAGGAATATCTACAAGGCAGATTATAGGGACACTCCTCCACCGAGAAGATTCAGATTTCATAATCAACAACCGATAGATATGCCTCAGGAAGAAGAAGGATTCATAAGATCAAATCCTTTCAGAAGATCTTCAACTCCTAGGTACCAAAATATCTTTTTTGGTTTATGTTATGCATGTAATAATTTTGAACATAAAGCTATGAATTGCAGAGCTAACAATAGGAACATAAACAACTTTGAAAGTCGTACACAAAAGGGTTATCCAAGAAGGCCTAGTGAAACATAGAGAAGAAGTTACACTAGGTTTGAATCATTGAGCACTGAAGTGGAATGCTACAAGTGTAACAACTTTGGACACATGGCCAAAGATTACAGAATGACAGTTCCTCCTAGAGAACCACAACAAAACAACAACAATCACATACAAGAACCTCAGAAAAGAACATGGATAAGAAAGCAGAATCAATATAACAATGAATAATGCACACTCGCTCTACAAGCTAAGAAGAAGAAACGTGGTTGGTATGTTAACAATGGCTGTTCAAAACAAATGACAGGTGATAAAGACAAGTTTCTTACATTAAGAAAGGAAAGAGATTGATCAATATCCTTCAGAAATGATGATTCAACTAAAATCATTGGAAAAGGCACAGTCAGAATTGGAAACAAGAATACCAAGGCAGAAAATGTTCTACTAGTAGAAGATATGAAACATAATATTCTAAGTATGATTCAAATGTGTGACCAAGGTCATAAAGTTACTTTAGATTCACAAAAGTGTGAGATAAGAAAATAAGGTTTAGGAAAATTGATTGCAACAACTATAGGAACTTCAAGAAACATATATGTACTAAGTGAAATTGGAAATGAAAAGTGTTGTCTAGGAAAAGAAGATGAAAGTTGGCTATGGCACAAAAGAATGGGTCACATACACTTTGATAACCTTGTCAAAGTCAACAAAAAGGAAACAATTAGAGAAATGTCCCAGATTACGAAACCAACCAACACTTTATGCAAGCATTGTCAACAAGGAAAGCAAACAAAGACCAGGTTTAAATCAAAAGAATATTCAACGACAAGACCACTGGAAATTGTGCATATTGATCTAGTTGGACCAACTACAACAAAGGGTTAAAAATGTGAGAAATACTTTATGTTATTAGTTGATGATTATACAATAATGACTGCAATTTTCTTTCTCAGGAATAAGTCAGAAGCTTTTAAAAACTTCAAGGTCTACAAGGAAATGGTTGAAAATGAAATGGATTAAAAAATCAAATGTTTGAGATCTGATAATGGATGAGAGTTCAATTCAAAGGAATTTGTGAATTATTGCAGTAGGCATGGAATAAAGAGGCAATTATCCGTTGCTAGGACACCTCAATAGAATGGAGTTGTTGAAAGAAAGAACATGACAGTACATGAAATGGCTCGAACAATGTTAATGGATTCCAAATTGTCAGATATCTTTTGGACACATGCAGTGCATACAACAGTTCACATTCAAAACAGAGTAATGCTCAGAAACAACACTGAAAAAACTCCATATGAGCTATGGAAAGGAAGACCAACAAATGTGAAGCACTTCAAAGTATTTGGAAGCAAATGCTACATCAAAAGAGAAGATGGAAGAATGAGAAAGTTTGACTCTCGTGTGGACAAAGGAGTACTTGTTGGTTACTCAAGTACAAGGAAAGCATACAAGTGTTACAATTTGAGGTTGAACAAAGTTGTGGAAAGCATCAATGTAACAATTGATGAAACATGTGGACACAAATTAAAGGAAGAAGAAAATGAATCAATGGAACAACTTTACGGAGAAGAAGCATAAGATGAAGAAGAAGTAGAAGGGGAAGATGAAGAGGATCATACAGAAGTAGAAGAACAAGTTCAGCAAGTGCCTCCAAAGACACCTAGAAAACGGGTACAAAAGAATCATCCTTCAGATCAGATTATCAGAAACAAAGATGTAGGAGTTGAGACTAGAAGAAGAATCTGTTCACCAGAACAAACACACCTAGCACTCTCATCTATGATTGAACCAAACATTTTTGAAGAGGCCAGCAAGGATGAATTTTGGAATAAGACTATGGATGAAGAATTGGATCAAATAGAGAAGAATGACACTTGGAAATTGGTTCCAACACCAAAGAATAAGAATGTGATTGGCACAAAGTGGGTATTCAGAAATAAATTGAATGAAGATGGAAAGGTTACAAGGAACAAAGCTAGATTGGTATGTAAATGATACGCACATGTTGAAGGAATCAACTTTGAAGAGACATTTTCTCCAGTTTCCAGAATGGAAGCAATCCGATTGTTCCTAGCTTATGCATGCTCTAAGAATATTAAAGTGTATCAGATGGATGTGAAATCAATGTTTCTAAATGGGGAACTTGAAGAAGAAGTCTACATTGAACAACCAAAAGGATTTCAGTTGTCAGAGAACACAGATTATGTGTGTAAATTGAAGAAGGCCTTGTATGGTCTAAAACAGGCTCTTAGAGCATGATACTCTAGACTGGATAAATATCTACAATAGACATGGTTCATAAGAGGAAGTGTAGACAACAACCTCTACATCAAGGTAACTCAAGATAGTATTTTATTAAATGAAGTTTATGTTGATGATATTATTTTTGGAAGTACTGATGACAGGTTAAGCCAGAAATTTTCAAAGGATATGCAGAGTGAATTTGAAATGTCATTACTTGGAGAACTATCCTTCTTTCTGGGTCTTTAGATACGTCAAAGTAACCAAGGAATTTTTATTTCTCAAACTAAGTATATCAGTGAAATGCTAAATAGGTTCAGAATGGAAGATTGMAAACCAGTTACCACTCCTATGCAAACTAGTTTCAAGTTGAGAAAAGATGATGATTCAAATTCTATAGACCAGAGGCAATACAGGTCAATGATTGGTATCTTACTATATGCGACAACATCCAAAACARATGTAATGCAGACAGTTGGAGAGGTGGCATGATTTCAAGCAGCACCAAAGGAATCACATGTATTAGTAGTGAAGAGGATTTTCAAATATCTCAAAGGAACCTACGAGTTTAGATTATGGTGTCCAAAAAGAAAGGATCTATCAMTCATTGCCCACACAGATGTAGATTGGGCAACTTGCATTGATGACCGACGAAGCACCAGTGGAGTAGTGTTCTACTTGGGTGAGTGTTTAGTATCATGGTTAAGCAAGAAAAAATCACCAGTATCCTTATCTACAACCGAGACATAGTATATTGCAGTAACATCATGTTGTACACAGGTTCTTTGGATGAAACAAACTTTGACAAATATACAGGTTGAGTATGATGAGTCCATTCCAATATATTGTGATAATACAAGTGCCATCAATATCTCAAAGAACCTGGTAATGCACTCCAAGACAAAGCACATTCCAATAAAGTATCACTTTCTATGGGAACAAGTTACAGAGAAGAACATCAGAGTTGAATATGTGGGCACAAAAGAACAAGTGGTAGACATATTTACAAAACCACTTCCATGGGAAGCCTTTGAGTATCTACGCCAGAGACTTGAAGTAATTTCTACTCCAAAATGAATTCTTTTGAATTCTTATCTTATATGTCTTAGGTTTACACAAGGATGCACCATAAAGATGACAGTTTAGGTTGGAAGGAAGAGTTCATTCAGGGGGAGTATCCCCAAGGACAATTTAGTTTGGGGGAGCAGCCCCAAATTGAAATATACCTTTTCCATTGATGACAAAGGGGGAGACATTTATCATATGCAAAGGCAAATTCTTGGAGAAAGTGCACAGAGGCATGGTTCCAGGGGGAGCGACGGTCATAGGGGGAACATGAGTGATATGAATTCAGTATTGCATTAGAGTGTTGTCATCAATGCCAAAGGGGGACATTGTTGATTATTTGGGTTAGTTGTCATTGATGTCAACCCTTGAAGAAAGTCTGGTAGCACAAAGATTTGGGTAATGGACCCAGGTTTGTTTGATGGATAATTGTATGAGTTTTGATATTTTTTCAGGTAATACTATTCCATATGGATAGTACATGTCATTCCATTTCCAATGGTATGTGGAACGTCGCATAACTCCCCACGGTTAGAGAGTTATGGCCATGTGAAGTTGAAGAAAGGTTTGGGTAATGGACCCAATTTTGTTTGATGGATAATGGTATGCGTTTTGATATATTTGTAGGTAAGAATATTCTATATGGATAGTACATGTCATTCCATTTCCATTGGTATGTGGAACGTCACATAACTCCTCACGGTTAGAGAGTTATGGCTATGTGAAGTTGGAGAACCCTCATGAGTCATCTAGAAGCCCCAAAAGGTCAAAGTAGTCAAAGTGGTTTAAGAGATTTTAGAAGGTAAATAATAAAATGAAGTGATGAGTGTACTACAATTCAAAGCGAATACAAAAGAAATTATTTAAATAATAAAGTTAATGGATAAATTACTAAGTTGACAAGTGGTTAGAAGTGGGTTAACCTTAAAATAAGGAAAGTGGGTTAAGATGGTTAAAAGGTAACCCCTTGAAGAAGCTACATGAAAGTATAAATAAGAGGCAAGGCTCTCTCATTTTAATCACACTTGAGAATATTGAATATCTATAGGTGAATAAGGTAACCAAAGGATATCTAAGCCAAATTTCAGAGGGAAGGTGAAGAAAAGAAGACCGAAATTCAAGGGAGGATAAATTCTTTTGATGATGCTTTCTAAGGTATGTTATTTACAGGTCATCTCACCATTTTCGCAATAACTTTTTTCTAGAATGATTCAGACCATGAAATTGGGAGACCATTGAGGAAACATATCCAAGTAGTTGTGATACAAATTTCATCTTGTGGTTTGTTGTATTTTTGGAGTTACACGCCGTGGAAAATAGGGTTTGTGGCTAGTCCTGAAACTAGTCTAAAACAAGTGTTTCGGGTAAAAATGTCATAACTTATTCATAAAAGATCCAAATTCAGCAAGACCAAATGTATTGGTTAGATTATAGTATGTATTATTATTTTTACAATTTTCAGATCCATACAACAAATATTATGTGCGGGGCACGCTCTACAAGTTCGCTCTCTAGAATAAGCCAAAATTCAGCAAGGTATGTCATTTTTGCTATAACTCCTTTTTCTAAGAGGTTCGAAGTAGTGAAGTATGGAGGAATTGCATAAAAGACACTGAAGAACATTGTGTACCATTTTTAGATCTTTATTCACTACAGGTACATAGTTATGATTATTGCAAGTTAGGGTGTTTGACTAATCCAAAATTAGTCATGTGAGACTAAAGTAAAGTTTGATGAAAATGCTAGTCTCTTGTTGTTAAATTTAAGGAAGGTTTGCAGGACTGTGATCTTATACACTAGGTCTATTACAGAGTTACAAATCATATTTGGATGATGAAATTGTTGAGGGATTTTTGTTGAGGTACATGTTGGGTACATGGTTGAGACAAGTAGTTGTTGAGTTGGCACATAGATGAGGTGTATAGTTGATGATGTTGGTACATCTTGATGAGTCATAGTTGATGAGTAGTTGATACATGATTGGTACATACTTGGTACATGGTTGGATGCACTTGTTTATGGTACATGCTGATTACAAGTTGTTTGGTATAGGTTGGTGCATGGTTGATGCACTTGTTTATGGTACACGTTGATTACAGGTTGAGGTACAAGTTGATGCATGGTTCGGGTTATTGGTACATGTTGTTTGGTGCAGGTTGATTGGTAAAATTTTACAATAGTATATCTCACAGTGATAGTGTGACAACGGTTCCATCATTCTACTTCTACGTCAGGGCGGTCGGACGGGGCAAGGATAGGTGGTTGTATCCACCTTCTGGTTGTAGCTGGAGAACTTAGGGGGTTGTAGCCTCCTCCTATTTGTATCCAGAGAATTGGGGAGTTAGAGATTCCCTCAGGTTGTATCTTGATAAACTAGGGGGTTGGAGCCTCCTTCCAGTTGCAGCTCAAAAAGAAAGGAAGTTGGTGCTTCCAATGAATGTAATTCTTCAAGACATATAAGAAAAATCATCACATGGTTTTCTCCCGCTTTGGGTTTCCACGTAAAAACACTGGTGTACTGTGTATGTGTATGATTTATCATTTGTTTATTGTTTATTTACTCTGCAATTATTGGATGATAATGCTACAATGATATAACACTTGCATTATATGGTTAAAAATGATTAAATTGCTCTATTACTGATTCACCCCCCCTCTCAGTAATCCAACAACATCATATGGCAACAAAATATGAAGTTTTTACTTCTTTGAGTTCATGCCCAAGACCCCCTATTCTAATGGGGGATGATACTCCAGTAGTAGTAGAAAGAGAGGGAAGAGTGGAACTCCATAATGGCAGTTTTAAGAATTTTTACATGTTTCAAATATTTCTATGAATCTACTCTCAGTTTATCAGATCACTCAGAAAGGTAAAAAGGTTGAATTTGCATCAGATTCAATTTATGTACTTGACATGTGTGACAATTCCATTATTGCAATTGGTGAGGTGGATCACAATTCAAGGTTGTATACATTCACTAAGTTTTCTGACAATGAATCCTCTTTTCTACTTACACATAAGGAGAGTACTTTGCATGCACCTCCAGTGCAACATGCAGATACTCTTGTGCTTCCATCAATTCCAGACATTAGAGATGATTCCATACACTCATATTTTGTACATGGAAATGAGAAGGTTGTACAACCAGATAAGAAGCCAACGTCGAAGCTTCAACAAATACCCAAGAGGGTACGATTCACACTTCAAGAAGCAAGTGTCCTTGCAGGGAATCCATTGGATTCGACGAGGACTCGATCTAGGCATGATGATCCTTCTCATGTAATTTCAACTTCTGAACCAACGATGCCCATGCATTGCTATATGGTTCAATCTTCTGATCCACATACCTATAGTAAGGTTGTGGGAAATCCATTATGGAAAGAAACCATGCAGGAGGAGTATGAATCACTCCCAAAGAATCAAACTTGGGATCTGGTTTCAATTCCACCAGAAAGGAATATTTTTAGGTGCAGATGGGTCCACAGGATTAAGAGGTACAAGGAAGGACTAGTTTCCAAAGGACTTCATCAGATCCATAAATATTTCTACATCTTCACGAATAATTTCAGTGAGAAAAAGTTTTATACTTTGCGAGATCGTCTTGGAGTGAAGAACATAGTTACCTAGCAACTGCCTTTTCTTCTTTTGATGCATTTTTTTTTGAGGGGTGGTTTTTTTCCCACATGGTTTTCCTTATTTCCTCATTTTTATTAGGTGTTCATTGGTTGCATTGTACATAGTACCTAATATGGCCAAGTTGTCGGGACTCATTTTCACTCCATAGTGATGCTCAAGGGGGGTGTTGGAGAAATTTCTATTTTCGACACACTAGTTCAGTGGGAGTTAACTGACTAGTTCTATTTTAGACTTTCTATTTAGACCATCAGTATTATGCATGCATGCATTCCTAAGGAAAGCTAACTGCTTGATTTCTTTTCTTAATTATGGAAAATTCTTTACTATATATGACTGTATTCCAGTCATTCATTGTATCATATTGATCATCATCGTATCAATCATTCATTCATTGATCAACTCATTGGAGTAGTGTAAATATATTTTCTCATTCTTCCATATTGAATCTCTCTTCATTTCTTGATAAGATTTGTTTGTACTTGCTTTAGCTAGATCTCCTGTGCAGGTTTTGATGAAACATTGACACCTTGTTGTCCCTCGACCAAGTTTTGAGGAAACATTGGTCATGTTTGACCACTTTTGGGACTTCGACAGGCAGGTCGAAGATGGAGCACCCAGGAGGAGTTGATATCACATAATCTCACTTGTTTTGCGGGCTTGTGGATCGAGCAAAGGGTTTACTATGGTTTATGTAATGGGTTAAGGGATGTTGGCCCATGGGTTTACCCATGATTAGGTTTACAATATGTTGTAAGTGTTAATGTTCGCTTAGTGCAAGAGATTGTAAGTTGCTTTGTGCGATCTGGCTGTGTGAAGTAAGGCTCTGTTCCTTGACCTGATTTGGGAAGAAGGATCTGGTGTGCAGTGCGTAGATCTCCTGTCCTCTGCAGAGTTGGGCTTTGTGGATTTATGCACAGGAGCAGATGAATGTAAGAGGACTAAAGACTAATAAAGAAGAATAAGAAGTTGGTGGACGTAGCCCCACACTGGGGTGAACCACGTATATCCTGTGTCTTGATGTGCTTTGTGCGATGTTGTTTATGTTTTTATCTTCTTAGTGTTGTTTTTATAATTTATGATGAATGGATTTGATGTTGTTTCTTAGTGCTTAATGGTATTAAGGTAAATAAATGCTAGATCTGAGCTAATGCTTTGTGCTAAATTATTGGAAGTGCTTGATATTTATTATTACCGTGCTGATCTGTAATAAGGGTTTAATCTGCGATGTGAGTGAGATTCAAGAACTAATGCATATCATTTTCTAAGTGTTCTGTTAAGTGTTGTAATCACAGATATGTGTCCCAGCCTAATTGTAGACACCTAAGTTTTACAACCCCCCTGCCTCTACCTTGGGTGAGACTTCATTTGCTTTGCAGGTGTTGTTGAAAGGGCCGATAGTTAGGGTTTTGTTGGTGTGTTGTTGAAGCGTTGAACCTTGGGTCTACCCTTGTGCCAACAAATGGTTATGTTGCTGGGACCTAAAACTGTGCTTGTTGGGAACTGAAGAGAATATAAATATTTGTGCGTAGATATGTTTTAGTAGTGTGCAGTATTCTATTTGACTTGCGAAGCTCTGTGCTAATAAAGAAACCCGATCTGAAGAAAAGAGGTAAGATCTTAAAGGAGCTATTACTCATCAGAAACATCATGATTTTGCTGCTACACAACAATATTTTGCTGTTATACAGTTACACAGAAATATTTTGCTGCTACACAACAACATTTTGTTGATACACAACAACATTTTGCTGCTACACATAAACTTTTTGTGTGTCTTGGTGTTTGTTGTTACACAACGACCATGCTGCGATACCCATAATTCCACATTTTTCCCAATTTCATGCTGTAACACTGTCCCATTTCTCTTTCAAAGCCAATTGGTCATCCCTGTGTTGAAGCCATCTTCCATTGCCTTAACCTTCATGCTTTCACACGCCTATTTTTCCGAATTGCATACATTCCTTTATCTTTTTAGTACCTTTTTGCCTTTCCAGTTTTCCTTCTGAATAAAACAAACCCTCTTTCCATGATTACATTTCTTTTCTCTAAACCTTGTTGCAACTGAGATCTTTACATCTATAGTCCTACCAATCTTTTTATAAACTAGCATTGACTGATGTGGGATTCATTACGACCCACCTTTCAACAGTCTTGCCCCATCGACCTCGACACCTTATCTGGAATATAGACTAGAGTTCCTTTTTGAGTACCTTGAGGCTTGCATGCCTTAATGGCAAGTTCTCTCGCTGACGATCATGGGAATACACCAATGTTCCTTGATTGTTAGATCTTGCAAGTGGCTCGACATCAACCTATCTATTTTCACTTTGCAAGATGTACTCGGGTGCCTTGACATTCATTAACATCACTGGTGAGTTTGTCCCGCATTGGTTAACGCCATTCATCAATGGCCGGTAATCCAATGATTTCTCTTCATGCTCGACATCGACAGATTCATTCGCATGATGAGAATTGTACCATCAATTTTGTAGCAGGTGAAGACTATACACTTGTTCATGATCCCCTCAGCAGTTGCAGCAGTTTGATTTTGGATCTATGAGAGTACCATAGTTCCATATTCTCTGCTTTCCACATTTCTCATGATTCAGCAGTAGAAGTTCAAATTCCTTCACTTCCCATGATCTAGTTACAACAACAACAACATCAACAGTTCCATTTTCCTGATCTTGCAGCAGTGACACCTTCCATCAGTTACAGTTAGACATACTTTTCTCTGACAGTTACAACAGTTGCAACTAGAGCGCCAGTCACATTTTCTTGATCAACAGCCGCAATAACTACATCTACTTTTTGGGTAAGTGAAGGTATGTTCTTTTCTAAGATTTAATCACACAATTCCTTATATGCCGACTTGAATATTTTGGAAAATTTCCTCGCCATGCTCTCTTTCATTCCATGACCTACACTAAGTTGCATGAGGGCATGCAACCGAATAAGTTGGGGTGGGGGGGGGGGATATATTCACTACCTATTCACTACTAGTATTCCATTTTTCCATTATTATCACTCCATTTTTCCTTCTCATTTAATGTTTA
>ML779004.1:0-23408 GCA_009831015.1 Picea engelmannii | reverse complement strand
CGAAAATATTTAAGGTGAATCTTTTTCTAAGGCCAAGCACTCATTTGTGCCTGCTACTTCGAGAATATCCTTGAGGATCCAAGTTTCCTTATAGTTTTGCAGGTCTTCATACTGCAAATCAATACCGATTCAGAAGCACCTGACAAGATGCCTCATGGACGAATTTCTGCCAACGTTCATTCACCTAACTGTGGGTATGGTGATTGATATGGGCAATCCCTTGCTCAATCGACCAGTTGATAGGTTTCTAAAAATTGGAGCAGTGGGCGCTTCATGTGTGCTTGTTGAAGAGACTTGGCTCACATGGATGTAGATGTTCTGTTAGTTAGCATGATATGGAGATTTGGAAACCCTTGCATTCTATGTGTTCACTGGTTACATGTTCCATCTGATCGGTAAGATCGATCCTAGTGGTGTATCCCTAAATGCAATAAAAGCAATCCCATGTCGGCGATTACTTTCCCAAGAGTCACTGCATCAAAACAACATATTTGTGTTTCAAGGGAAACAACTATAATTCGAGAACTACAATGCACTGAATATATGGCTGAACAAAACCTAAGTTCATCTACATAAGTGTGGTTTCTCAAGGAATAGAAATGAACAACCGTAGGAACAAAACAGCTGCTGCCCGACTGAGGTAAGTTTCCCACACTTTTGGCATATCCGCCTTCAGTGAAAGTAGCATCACCGGTAACAACCAACAATACTGGTAAGACATCTTTAAATTTACTATCTTCTGTGTCCAGTGTAATTGGCCGCGACTGTATTTTTAGAAATGCAACAGGGGCATTGCACTTTGAGATAATCTCATCTACATCCTCCATGTCCCAAACTTGAAAACCATTTGTATATGCAAGCAATGAAGCAACGAAGCAGGTGGGGTGCCTACATATTCATCAAATCTAACTAATTGGACAAATAAGCCGCTCGATTCCCTGCTATTGTTTGAAATATTGGAGAATGAGCAGAGCAAATATTGAACCAAAGCAAATCATGTTGGGAGAAGGAGATTCGAAAAAAAAGTGGGCTCGACACTTTGAGAAGTAAGCCAGATAGTTGAATGGCAGCTTTCCTTGCACTCCAACTCATGTAATAAAACCTCATGTCTATATGGAATGACTCCCAAGATCCCACAGATTTCTCAGTTAGACCAGATCATGTGCCAGTTGTTGATACGGTTTCATTGTGCATGCTTTCTACTTCATGTTTTCATGTTTAATATTCATTTATTTTTCTTAAGTCATTTGTACTTATCTCTTGCATTTTATGTTTTGTAATGTTCTCATGAAGTTTTGATTGCGGGATTAGTACTAAAGACTGATTGCAGGAACAGGACGCTCATTTTCCATGCCACAACGATCTTTAGGAATCACAACATTTTTCAAAAAAATATGTTCGCTAGACATCTTGAAGGAGTTGTTATTCATCAGAAACATCATGATTTTGCTGCTACACAACAATATTTTGTTGTTACACAGTTACATAGAAATAATTTTCTGCTACACAACAACATTTTGCTAATACACAACAACATTTTGCTGCTACACAGAAATTTTTTGCGTATCTTAATGTTTGTTGTTACACAGTGACCATGCTGATACACGATGCTACGATACCCATACTTCCGCATTTTTCCCAATTTCATGCTGTAACACTGTCCCATTTCTCTTTCAAAGCCGATTGGTCATCCCTGTGTTGAAGTCATCTTCCATTTCCTTAACCTTCATGCTTTCACACGCCTATTTTTCTGAATTTCATACATTCCTTTATCTTTTTCAATACCTTTTTGCCTTTCCAGTTTTCCTTTTGAATAAAACAAACCCTCTTTCCATGATTACATTTATTTGCCCTAAACCTTGTTGCAACTGAGATCTTTACATCTATAGTCCTACCAATCTTTTTATAAACTCGCATTGACTGATGTGGGATTCCTTACGACCCACCTTTTTACAGTCTTGCCCCATCGACCTTGACACCTTATCTGGGATATAGACTAGAGTTCTTTTTTGAGTACCTTGAGGCTTGCATGCCTTAATGGAAAGTTCTCTCACTGACGATCATGGGAATACATCAATGTTCCTTGATCATTAGATCTTGCAAGTGGCTCGACATCAGCTCATCTATTCACACTTCACAAGATGTACTCGGGTTCCTTGACACTCATTGACATCACTAGTGAGTTTGTCTCGCATTAGTTAACGACATTCATCAATGGCTGGTAATCCAATGATTTCTCTTCATGCTCGACATCGACAGATTCATTCGCATGATGAGAATTGTACCATCGTTTTTGTAGCAGGTGAAGACTATACACTTGTTCATGATCCCCTCAGCAGTTGCAGCAGTTTGATTTCGGATCTATGAGAGTACCACAATTCCATATTCTCTGCCTTCCACATTTCTCATGATTCAACAGTAGCAGTTCAGATTCCTTCACTTCCCATGATCCAGTTACAGCAACAGCAACATCAACAGTTCCATTTCCCTGATCTTACAGCAGTGACACCTTCCATCTTCCACCAGTTACAGTCAGACATTCTTTTCTCTGGTAGTTACATCAGTTGCATCTAGAGGGCCAGTCACATTTTCTTGATCCAACAGCCGCAACAACTACATCTACTTTTTGGGTAAGTGAAGGTATGTTCTTTTCTAAGCTTTAATCACACAATTCCTTATATGCCGACTTGAATATTTTGGAAAATTTCCTCGCCATGCTCTCTTTCCTTCCATGACCTACACTAAGTTGCATGAGGGCATACAACCGATTAAGTTGGGGGGGGGGGGAATATATTCACTACCTATTCACTACTAGTATTCCATTTTTCCATTATTATCACTCCATTTTTCCTTCTCATTTACTGTTTACCAAATTCCTTTTCCAATGACACTTTGTTGCATTTCAATTGATACACATATTGGCATGATTCATAAAGATAAAGAAAACGCTCTCTTATACACAATGATGCTCTCTTATGCACATTGATAGCTTATTATTTTCAGTGAAGTACATGGCTAAATTATTACAGCAAGAAAATCAATAAGTGAAATGAATGTTGTTAACACAAGAACCAAGATCTCTTGTATTCATGGTTGTTACACAAGAACCAACCACAAGAAAATTTCACATGTTGTTACACATATTTCACATGCTGTTACTCTTGTATCGCATACCCTGGAAACATTCCTTGTTAAAAGAACATCATCAATCAAAGCCATAGTTTGAATGCCAAGAGTTCTTAAGAAGATCCATGCATGGTTGCATGAGGACATGGAACAAGTTGAGTTGGGGGGCATGTTGGGCCTAAGAAATGTCACATTTATATCCTCTTTTTCCTTCACTATTCCTTACATTTCATCGTCCCATTAACCTTCCATCATACCATTTCCATAATGATACTTGGGTTTCTCCTTATTATTTTCCATTGTATTCATTTCAGTATTATAAGTAAATTTATGATTAAATATTAGAAAAATGGCATATTCTCATTATATATCAAGGTGGGATGAGTTTGATGATGTGAGCAGGCATATTTGAAGATTCCAACAATGTCAAAGTTCACCACCTATCCTCAAATTCGAATTACATCTTCAAACATTGAATATTTGAAAGAGATTTGAAGATAATCATTTAAGCTAACTTCAAGGAGAAGATCATGGAGATCTAGATAGGACATCTTATCCAAGATATGTGTGGAGGATTTGAAGGAATAAGTTGAGAGAATAGTGGATCTGTCATTATGACACTCATGTATATAAGAGAGTGTTCTCTCTTCATTTGGGGGGAATTTATAAGAGAATCATATCATTCGGGGGGTGAGACATCATGTAATGGATAATTTGGGAAGTTGGAGTTAGAGATGAGAGATTAGACTTAGATCAGCTTGAAGTCTTAGAAGGGGATTCTTAGCTTTGTTATTCTTTCATGCTTTTTCATTTGACTCTTGTAATATAATTTGAGATTGATATGTTGTGTGAGCTCACATACGTCTTTTGTCGTTCAACTCTTCACATGTTGTATTGTTTTTCCCTTATGCAATTTCTTGCTTTCCTAGTTAGTCTTTCAATGCTTTCCTAGATTAGTTTAATTTCAACAATTTAGATTAGATTACTTCTACTTCAGTCCTACGTATATAGTGCGTGTGCTTCATAAGCCTATGAACTTCGGATTGACGAATTAAATGGTTGGGAAAATATTACAATGGAATTAAACGACAATATTTCCGCCTAACACTCAGATCACAGGAAAGAAGGCAAGAAAGTTCAGTAAGAAGAAAGCAAAGTTAGAAAAACTATAGGAAGCTACAGAGAACAGAAAGAAGACTTCTCAGGAGACAAGTCTGCAGAACTTGAACCTCGCCGAAATAGCAGAACCACGCAGAATGGGACTTCGCCACGACAAAGCTATATGACCGTTGGAGGCACCCCGACCATTAGAAAACGCTCCAGAACGACTAGAAAATGCAGTTATGAGCAAATAGACCATTGAGACCGCGCGATAATGGACTGATTTGAATTGATGGACACATTCCTACCCGTTGGAGGAATCCATTACGACGCTTGCTTATTTAACCCGTCAGATGCTGCGCCATCATCACTTTTTTTCCACTCGTGATTATCCAAGCTAACAGAGAATTGATTTCATATCGCACTGTGATTTCTATACCTCGCCATATGTGTGATTACCTCGCTTGTCTGTTCACCTGCCTGATCTATTTGGTTACAAGTGTGAATGTCGGGCGGACCCAGGGTGTTAGAGAAGTCTTTGGAGGATATTCTCATGGAAGTCATGGCTAAGAGAGTTATGTCTATAGGAATACAGACATCGTCGACAGGGGGATTGCAAGCATCCCCTTCGACTGCATGTCATTCTAGCCAAACCGCGACTGAGAAGCGAAGCAAGCACCATGAATATCTGGCTAATGCGAAGCAGATCCCATCGGTCTTGCCAGATTATATACCGCCTTTGGCTGGTACAGTTAGCCGTGACAATATCCCACATGACTTTGACTATACATTGATCACTGCATACATATCAAAGGGGATACACGTAGTTGGATCCCAGTTAAGACATATCCCAGCCTTGAATAACAACGACTTTAACCTCGGAGATAGGAAGAACTACGCGATGCTCCCGCCACATCAGTATTTGATGAATACGATTCGGAAGAGGGCACACATAGTCTCCCAGTTGTGGATTAAGGAGCTCACACAATCAACGATACTAAACATGATGAAGATCCCTCACTTTGTCCGACATCAGGAGGTTAAAGCCTATGTTAAACTCCTCTTGTCATGTTATCACAGAGGATATCTATGGCTTGACAGGCGTGTCACTGTGGATCTGGTGCTGATCCACCTGATCACACCACTGAGCATGCAGGGATCGAGCCCTCAATAGTTCTACCCAGGGAAGACTTCATATTGCTCCTTGGCACAATGCATAAAGTAAGATTATGGAGATGTCAAAAAGGGAAAGTGAGGCTACAAGGTAGCCTCGATCCAAGATGGCACAATGCGCCTAGCTTGTCAGGTTATAGCTGGTAAGATCGTCAGAAACAAATGTCCCACACAAGTCACAAGATTCATAGTAGACCTCACAGTAAAGTGTGTGGAGGGAATGCAAATGAACTGGGCGCGTTACCTCATCAACGAGCTCGAGAAAGACTACTGCGAAGTGCAAGATCAGGGGTATGCATTTTATTTCAGTTGGTTACTTATACTAATCGCATTTTTCACTTGGAAGATGTTGGAAGGAGCGACATTTCCAAAAGTTCAGCCATCAGAGCCATTGGCTGCAAAGTTTTCCACCTTGTGGTATACGAATGACATGTCAAAGTAGTGGCAATCGAACACTGTCTTCCATGCCTACTACTAGCAGTTGAAGCATGCTATCAAGGCATTTCCACGAATGACACCTAACACATTGCACCAATACAGACCACTGGCGAAGTTTCGTGCAAATCAACACTTTATCTACATCACTGCGTGCAGGGATGAGAGTAAGGAGGAGTTGCAGTCCTATTATACGCTAACCGACAAAGATATGGAGGAGATCACCAAATAATGACCAACAAAGTTCCTTGTACTGGTGGAATATGCATAACTTTCTGGCCCTGACATCATCGGAATTCCCTTGGTCACCCGGGTCGAGAATGATGGACAGACTAGCATGAAGAAAAAGATGAAAAATGAGGAAGTGTAGAACATAGAAACTAATGAGGAGGACATCGCCTCAGAGGAAAGTAGGCCTAACTCATCCGTAGGAGGAGGAGGAGATGAAGTGAACCAAGAAGAAGGAGGGGAAGAAGGAGAAAAGAAAGATAAAGGCGAAGTTACACCACCGAAAGATTCCCCTACCGAGGCTGAAACATCAAAGAAGAGGAAGGTTTCTCCATAGAAACCATCATCAAGAAAGAAGACCCATGCCAATAAACCCCAGTCGAAGAATGTGCTCACAGAGGATGATGTCCGTCTAATCATTGCAACAGTGGAGGATTCTTTAGAGGATATCTTATAGAGACATGGAGCAAAGCAGGAGATGTTGAATGAACGAATCGAGAAAGAAATAAAAGACCTACAACAAGATATTTACGTGAGCCGCGCAGTATCCACTGCGCCTTCTTCATTGAATATTGCAGAATTGGGGGATGAGCCCACCCAATTACGAAGGCTAGCAGATGCAACAGAGGCTCGACTTTATCCAGTCCATGAAGAGAAGGAGAAGGTTACAGAAGCCTTGAAGCAAGAAAAGAAGGAGGTCTTAGAGCAACTACGAGTTGCGCAGTCTTGTGGAACCACCTACGAGAAGGAGAAAGATGAAATTTGGGCGATTTTCAAGGAGGACAAAGTAAAGATACAAAAAAAAAAAAGACCAGCTGCTTGCAGAGAAGACTGCGGTCAAAGAGGCAGTGACTAAAGAAATTTTCTCTGTGTCGGGATTGGCACAGGAGGAAGAAGAGTCAGTTGATATTCAAGTGGGGAAGCTCACTGAGGTCATTCAACATCTTTAAGAAAGAGTAATGGAGGTAGATCTCCAAGCAGTGCCGAGCACTACGCAAGAAGTGTGCAATCAGAGGGAAGAAATCACCAAGAGCACAGTTGGAAGGATCAAGAACCTCGCCTTAGAATGTAAGCAGTTGAGTGATCGAAGTGCGCAAACCTATGAACTCCTTACAAAAGATCTAGAGTTGAGGAAACTAGAAGCACAACTACAAGAGGTGAAGCAGCAGGCATCCACTGTGTAGGCGCAAATGAAGTCACTCACTGCAGTCGAGAAAATGAAAAGGTCACTGGAACAATGCACAGTCGAGAAATAGAGTACTGCCATACAGAGAAAATTCATGGAAGTGACACAGAGACTACAGTCGATGCAAGACAAAGGCTATACGATTTTTGAATACATTGAAGGACAAGGCACGCAACTAGACCAAGTGGTTGCGACAATGGAACAATGATTGGAAGGGCCTATTACAGAGAAAGTGATTCAAGAGTTCGTCGAGTAGGAGGCTTTAGTGAAGCAGCAAGTTGAGGCAACTCGAGATAAGCTCGAGGCCTTTGAAGTAACACTGCCTAGATCTGAGTGACTCGGGACGAGTCACAGGTGAGTGTTGGGGGCCTGTTGGCCCTCGACCAAGTTTTGAGGAAACATTGGTCGTGTTTGACCACTTTTGGGACTTCGACAAGATGGTCGAAGATTGAGTTCCCAGGTGGAGCTGAGATCATAGAATCTCTCTTGTTTTGCGAGCTTGTGGACTGAACAAAGGGTTTACTAGGGTTTATGTAATGGGTTAAGGGATGTCGGCCCATGGGTTTACCCATGATTAGGTCTTTTTGTAAATGTATAAATAAGTAGCTAAACGATGTAAGCAGGTGCGTGTTGTTGGATATGTGCACAATATGTTGTAAGTGTTAATGTTGGCTCAGTGCAAGAGATTGTAAGTTTCTTTGTGCGATCTGGTTGTGTGAAGTAAAGCACTGTGCCTTGACCTGATTTGGGAAGGAGGATCTGGTGCACAGTGCTCAGATATCCTATCCTCTGTGGAGTTGGGCTCTATGGATTTGTGCACAGGAGCAAATGAATGTAAGAAGACTAAAGACTAATAAAGAAGAAGAATAAGTTGGTGGATGTAGCCCCACACTAGTGTGAACCACGTATATCCTGTGTCTTGATGTGCTTTGTGCGATGTTGTTTATGTGTTTATCTTCTTAGTGTTGTTGTTATAATGTATGACAAATGGATTTGATGTTTTTTCTTAGTGCTTAATGGTATTAAAGGTAAATAAATGCTAGATCTGAGCTAATGCTATGTGCTAAATGATTGGAAGTGCTTGATCTTTATTGTTACTGTGTTGATCTGTAATAAGGGTTTAATATATGATGTGAGTGAGATTCAAGAACTAATGCATATCGTTGTCTTAGTGTTCTGTTAAGTGTTGTAATCATAGATCTGTGTCCCATCTTGGTTGTAGACACTTGAGTTCTACAATCGCCCCTGCCTCTACCTTTGGTGAGACTTCATCTGCTTTGCAGGTGTTGCCGAAAGGGCCTATAGTTAGGGTTTTGTTGGTGTGCTATTGAAGCATTGAACCCTGGGTCTGCTCCTATGCCAACACACCCACAATACCAACAATTTGCAAGGTACTAATATTTTTACCCTAATGGTTATTTATTCTTGAGATTGATGTTTGTATGCATATGCCAAAATGAATTTGATGCATAATCTACTAGTTTCTACTCAAATCCATCATAATAGAATCTTTCTGCAATTTTCCCCAACTGCTTTGGAACCTATTTGAAATTGAAACCACCTACATCTACTTGGCCCCTCACCTCCTTACTCTTATGATGTCAATTAATATCGTTGGCTCTTGGCTCTTGACATCCCGATTTTCTCAAGTGTAAAAGTACCGATGACGACGCCTTAACAATGTCATCGTCGACATATTGATTTAGGAGCTTGTTCATTGTGTGTTAAGTTTGATCCCAATGATGATATCAGTGACATGGTTGTTTGCGCTGATGTCACCGGGGGGTTATTCCTAGTCTGGTACGAACACAAGCCAGGTCCCACTTCTCCCCATTACCTTAATGCATTCTAAGACCATTTCAACTATACAACCTCCCAGTCATGTCCATATGATCTCGATCACACATCATTGGCGCTTGGAATATGACTCTTCACTATTTTCAAATCTAAAGTTCTGATGACGAAGCCCTTACAATGTCGTCGACAAAGAATCATTGTGGAAATAAATTCTTCGTGGGTTGTTTGTAAAAGCCGATGACGATATTTGTATTTTAAGAGCCACGTCATTACACACGTGGTTAACAATGATTAGTTTCAAATTTACTCAGGTTAAAATATGTGCTATGTTCTAACTAGACCCCATCCTTTCATTGTCCCACATTATGACACTTATATAAATTTCATGGGAATTTATGATAACACATGGCGATTTTCCTTTGGCTCACGCATTTTGGCGAAATCTTTTGTCATCGGAGAATAACATGAGTTTACCCCTATTCTCTCTATGGAAAATGTCGACGACGATATTTCTCGAAAAAAATCGTTGAAAATATAAACTTAGAACCATTAGATGAACCATATCAATCTATCACCAAACCACTACATCTCAACCATTAAAATTTACATCTTTCTCTGACCTTACACACAAAATGAAAGAGAAAGGTTTTTCCTAAATGGTCCAATCGTAGAGCTTGTAATCTCGTCGAAATCCTTCAACACTCTCTTCGAAAACATTCGATAATGCAAGTGTAACGTCATTGGAAAATTACCTTACCACCCTTACTAAATAAGCCTTGTGTTATTTTTCATCGATGACGATATCAACGATCACTTCTACTTACTAACTCCAACTCACCGATGACACAACAACAACCATAACTACTGAGTTGTATATGAGAAAATATTTATGGTTCATCATACAAATCTAACTAAGCCGGAGTTGTGACATGTTTTGCATTAATTGCACAGGGTTTGGGTAAATTCGGGAATATTATAACCATGTTTAGAAGTAATCAAACTTAATTGACTGTAATACCATGAGAAACACACCAACGACATTGTTGCAAAAGTCGGGTGATTTTTGCTTTTGGTTATAGTCTTCAGAGTAGCAGGTAAGTATTTTGTAGATTATTATTAGGTATCACTACTCTCTGTAATAGTTTGATACCGAATTAATTTCATTTAATTTCATGAATTGAACAAGTAACAAAATGTCTCAGATGTAGACCAAGAAGGGTAAAGCCCAAATAAATGTCGTTCCCGCTCATGTTCATGGACTAGACTCTCTCAAAATTTCTAATATGAATAACAATGATGGAAGAGAGAATCACCTCAAATACTATAAAATTCACAAAATGTTCCAAAATGAGGATTTCCCATCCGACGATGAAGACATCGATGAGTACCGAAATATCCACAAAAGTGACATTCACATAGTGGTTGCTCTCCCAGAAATTCCCCCCTACAATGATGCTGCAAAATGGTGTTTTTCACATCTACAAAAGGATATAGGGTTGATAGTAAATGCTTCAGATGTGCTGTTTGCATCTCTCAATACGAAAGACATCAAGGTTCGTTATAAAACCCCAAAACCCACTGTTGCATTGGATGAATTGTTCTTGGAAAAATTTGGGGTCGATCACAATGACTTCGACACTCTAATGGAAGATTGGTTCATTGATGAAGAATGACCATTGAAGAAAGTCAAGAGATACATCTCGACGCAATATCTGAAAGACCCATCCAATATATTAAATGCAATGATATGCAAACTCTATGGTGAGGAGACAAGCACCCACTTAAGAATGGAATGGTTCTTGATGGCCTACACATTGGCCAAAACTGAAAAAACATTAAATTCGGATGGTATCCTATCATTTAGAATCACAAAACAAGTTTATGATCCTTAAGGTATGAAAAATCCTAGTTTTTATATGTCGACCTACCTTATATATGCAATTTGTGTAGCCAACAAATTTCTTGCCTTTAATTGGACCTGGAACCCAAATCAGAGCCCAATCCATATTTATTGTTCTCAGTTGTGGGCAGTTAATTACAAATAATATTTATATGACTGGTGTGACTACTTCCTCGCTCCCCTGCACAAAGCCTTCTTCGGTGTTCACCCACATAGAATATCCCCAGGGGTTATCAAAACCCTAAGGGAAATAGGGGATTGCTATATGAAAAAATATTATACCTTCATAAGGGTATTTGGGGCCACATGACCATCACATTTGTTACCTAAATATGTCCCTAATAAATTGTTGGCAAGAGAGATAGCATACTAGACAGTAGAAAAGGGGCCACTACCTACTTATTAGAGAAAAACAAAAGATACTGTCCAAATTTTCCTCTTCACGTAGGCCAATTTTCTCTACAAAATAAAAAAATGGGTTGAAAAGGAGGCTGAAACCCTTGAGGAATTATGTCTATGTGTTACAAACCAGAAAGGGCATGACCCTCAAAATCTGGTGTATGACCATATGTGGGCTATCAAGTTAGCACCACATGTAATGCATGAAGTCAATTTTGCAAAATATATCTTCAGGGGAGCCTTGTATTTTGAAGAGGTGATAGAAAAGATTACTATTGAAACAACCCGAGAAAATATTCAAAAAGAGGAAGAAGAATAAATGATCTTGAGGATAGAACAGTTCAAATCCCTACTCCAGAAAAACAAAGAAATATTAGAGGCTCAAGAATGTGAAAAGAAAAGTTGAGGGAGCTGAAAAGAGATATCAATAGAGAAATAAGGTCGAGGCCGAGAAAAAACATAATGAGTTATAAAAGAACAAATATGAAAATCCATCTTCTGAAAGAAATAATGGGGAAACGTTAGTTGATGCAGAACTTAACAAGAAAGAAGCAATAGGTAAAACACAAGCAGAGTGTTGGGCCCGAGATATGATCGATTTTATGACGTTAATTAGATCCTTTTTTCCAAATGTGTATATGCATTTTCATGTTTTGAAGAAGTTTTTGAAAGCTTTTGTGTCAAAACGCTATGCTCCACACCAGGTATGAATAATTCATGTTTTGCAATGATTTCAAGTATAATTCAGCATGATTTAATGATTTCAAAGAGCTAATTCATGATCTGTGTGTCACAGGGCAAAATTGCAAGGTGTTTTTGCATCCAACACTCCATCCAGTATTCCATCTGGCACTATTACATGCAACTACCTTAAATCTTAAATTGTGGGAGCATGAAGTGGAATATGAAAAATCCAGCACATGGGTTTTGTGTGTAATATGCCCAATTAGGTCCCACATAGGACGTTTCCTAAAATTCTAAATGGGTTAAGAGCAGTTTGTGGTTTTCAATTCTACATCCGGTACTCGGTCCGTCACTCCGTTCGACACTCTGTCCTGCACAAAAACGTTGGGCGATTTGGTGGTTATGTATTGGTGGCCAGTGATGGGTGAATCAGGAACATGGGTTTTTCTCGCGCTTTCCCCCTCCAACTACTGAACTCTTGACAACTCGTTTTGGGTTGTTAAGTAGGGTGATTATTGGCTTGCTCCATTTCGGCAGTTAGGGCACCATTAATGTAATTTGTTGCTTTTAGAAGTAGTTCGACCCTCCAGTGGTCTACCACTTGGTCTGTAAAGATTATAAATACCACTGTGGTGGTCATACAATAAGAAAGGAAGTGAATAAGTCGTGTGTTAGAGGGAAAAGACAATTTCCCTATGTTCTGCCATTTTCATTTTGCCAGAATTGTGTAAAACCTGCGTTTTCAATTTTAATGGTGAATTTGTGTTGTTGAGGTTCGTGGTGTGCCTTTGAAGAGTAACCACGTTTGTTGGGGGGCCCACCAACAGTCTGGTTAACTATTCTATGAATTTTATTGTAGATTGAGTAGCATACATGTCTTTTTATTTTATTTCCTGTACATGAAATGTTATTTTACTTCTTTGTTATTTAATTTGTTGCTTATGATTTAATTGTTTTAATTTAGTTTTGCAGGTTATTATGAGGAATCTTGTTAATATGCAATGACTTTGTAGATAGTATAAGCAAGCTTGCAAGCTTAGGCACTAACACCCTTGTGTGATTAAATGATAGATTAGGCTTTCTTTATGTTGAAATAGAGTTTAAAATAGAAGTTTAAAACATAGTTTTAGAACAGATTTTTAATTCGTGATTTCTTTGATAGGGCTTCGATGGATGGATAATGTTGGTTTTAGTTTTCAATTTTAGATTGATTATCTAATTGTTTTTTACGTTTTGCTCATTTAATTTTCTCAATTGCTTACTTACCTTATGCTGGAATAGTATTTAAATTTATGTTTTGTGAGTATTTTCCCTCTTTTTGCAATTTGAATTATTAAATAGAACTAGTTTAGTTTCCTTCATGCAATTTCTTTCTTAGATCTAGGTTGAAATTTCAATTTGTAGTTAATGATTGAATTCAGTTATGAGTTTGCTTATATTAGTATAGAGTGCATTTGAATTTTATAGATTAGAAGATAGTTTCCTTGCTTTCATAGATTATAAGATAGTTTTATTGTTGTTGTAGGATAGATAGTCTTCTTTATTTGGTAGATTAAAGGATAGTTTGTTTATCATAGATATTAGTTGTTAATTGCTTTTATCATCATAATGCTTTCAATTCGATAGATTTCCTTTTATGAATTAGAAATAGTTGTGAAGATTAGTTTGAGAATAGAGTTCATTTGTTTCTTAGTTTAATTAGTTGCTTATTGATTAGTTTAGAAGTTATCCTAGGTTAGTTAGTTGTTTACTTTCTTTAATAGGTTAGCTAGTTGTTTTTCTTACTTGTTTACTTGCTTTAATAGAATAGTTGATTGCTTGTTTATTTACTTGCTTTCATAGGATAATTGCTTATTGAATTTAAGTAGGCTAGTTGAAGTAGTTTGTTGTTGTTATTTGCTTTCTAGATGAATAGTTTGCCTTTGCTTATTGTTATGCTTAAACAATTTGCTTTTGCTTATTGTTGAAACAATTTGCTTTAGGTAGGGTTTTCATTTGTTTTCCTAGATCTATCCATCGATCCTTCGTTCAAAGGTTGCTTAGGGTTCACAGTTTGAGTAGAGTTTGATCATTAGTAGTCTTTACTTGAGTAGATTATCCCTTAGATAGCCACTTCCTTAGTTAAAATATACTACTACCAATCCTTCTACCTTGGCATATATTTTGCTACAACTCTAAGTTTACTTACCCCGGGTTGAAAATTTAATTGAGGGTTTTTAGTGTGTTTTTAGTGCATATAGAACACCCATCACAAAGGAAGAAGGAAAAAAGAAAGAATACGAGGAGAAAACAATTGCTTCCAAATCATAGGAGAAAGGACTAGAGAAATATAGCACAGTTGTGACAATAGACCCTGACACAAGCATACTCAATTTTCCACTAGAAGAGTGCACTCCCTTGGTATCCATCCCAAGAAGTCTTTCTGTCACATCTGCAGGTCTTGGAATTGAAGGTGTAGTTGTTGTTATAGGTGACTATTACTATAGCCACAAGACTAAGGCTATTGAAAAAAGGACAACCTAAAGGAAGAGGGAAGGAAATGATACAAGTCATGGAGCAGCTAAACGAGTTATCAAATGGAAATCAGGACCAGATCCCAAAGATAACACAATTCAAACAACCTTAATAAAAACAATTTCCTTTATTGAATGTGGTTATAATATTGTTGTATTTGATAACAACTAATTGTTATTGTATTCTTAATGATATTATTGTGCTTACATACCATTTGAATTCATGAACTATTTCCAATTAAAAAGGCTATCACTCCTAATTGTATTCAATATCCTCTAGTTAGCTCCTGATCAAGATAAGATAAGTGTAGTTTAGGATTGCATATTAGAATATCTAGAGGTAGCATCATTCTATTTTGTTTTAGATTTTAATTCAACTGAGAATATTCAGTTCTCAAATTCATATTTAGATAGTAGATTTAGTTTGGAAACTAGGCCAATATACTGGTAGGAAACACCATCCCAAACAAGAGTGAGTCTAATTGGGAATTTACATTGGGTGTTCTCCCTTCCTTGATTGAACGATCCTTTTTGACCCATCAACAAAAATAGTGATAGAAGGAGAGCCATTGAATTGAATGGATGCAAAGGGAGCTCAAATCCCTACCCATTCTATCTTGCCCGTTAACAAAACTCAGCTTGATGATTCTCATCAACCTCACCTTGAGCATGATTCAAATACCATGTCCTACTCTATGAACACACCCACTCAAGATACCTCTCAGCATGTTCCCTTCCATTTTGAAGCTATATTTTCTTCACCAAAACCCCGCAGATTTACCATTTCGGAGCTTGACACCATAATCAGACAATCCCATGAATGCATTGAACGTGTTCTAACTAGACAACGGAGTAGAAAGACTAGGAAACCCCCTATCATTTATTCATTATCTCAAGGTTTTTATAGTACCCTAAATAAAGATCCGCCCCTCTCACAGTCTTTCACCTTCCAAGAACACCCAACCATCAGAACCCTAGAATATCATTTACCTTAAGCTCTGCACAATTTCTCGGAACCCTCCAACTTCGAACTTTAACTTTTCTTTCTTTCTGGTGGTGGTGGTATTCCTCCCTCACCACCAAACTCTCCACCTCTCACACCTAGGAGTGAACCTGACGAAAATTTAGAAGAGGAGGAAAACTCTCAAAGTGAGTCGGAAGAAGAAGAGCATCTTCAGCTAGTTCTAGATAACCCTCAAGTCATGGATGGAAACAACCAAAACCCCCAACCTTATGAACCTTGGTTGTTCCTAGATGCAATTTTCGTACTTGAAAAACTCCAAGACATGCCAAAAAATCCCGAAAAATTTCTCCCCAAATTCGATCTTGATAGTAAAGACTCGGTCGAAGACCACGTGAAGAAGTTCCTATCGGCCATCAGGCTCCAAAACTTTCGACATGAATATGTTGTATGTTAGTTGTTCCCTCATACGTTTGAGAATAAATCCACTACCTGGTTCTACTCTTTGGAAGAATCCTTTATTACTAGCTGGAGATTATTTGAGACTATTTTACTTAAGAAATTCAAGGAATACAAAACTCCAACTACTTTGGTCTTAGATATTTCAAGAATCAAAATGGATACCAATGAAAAAGGTAAATATTTCAATCAATGTTTCATTTCCTTAAATGGATTCCTTAACCTTCCAAACCTACTAAATATGTCACCATTGAATTTTAGACTTCAACTCTTCCCATGTCCATGGTGATGTTTGTTAAAAATGCAAAGAAAGATACCTTGGAAGCGACCTTTCAAGAGGCCCTAAAGATTGAAAAGAATATGCTAAGTTTGAAGGAGAACCCAAGAGTCGAGTCCTAAAAAGATAAAAATAAAAGTAAGACCAAAACCACCATTACCAAGTCCTCAGAAGAAAAGAAAGATAATGATTCTATGGACATGGAATCCCTCCAGAGAATTGTCAAGAAATTATCCAATGAGTTGATTGATTTGAAGAAGCACAATGGAGAAGACTCTTCTAATACCAAGATTTTTATTAAATTCCAATCTAAGAAAGATAAGAGCACTCCAATAAAAAAAATTAATCCTTCGTCATTGAAAGGGATTAATATGGAAGACATTTCCCAAGCCCTATAACATTGGGCCACTGAAAATTTGATTGAGTCTAAAGATGGAGAAGAACATGAAAATGAACAAACAAAACAAACCCAAGAAGCGGATGAATTACCTGAGCAACAAGTTAATTCCTTTTGGGACATCTCATATGGAATGGAAGAAGTGGAAGAAATATAAGAAATACATATGTCCTAGAATGTTATGACGACTAGAAGTACAAGCAATAAGGATTCCTCCGACACCCCTACTCCTTCCAAACCTCCTAAAAATGCTCCTCACATGCAGAAGGCATCATATACTCCTTCTAAAATAACAGTTCCTTCTAATGTTGTCTCAAAGTTGGAATATGACTTCTTGGAAGACTTAAAAAGAACTAAGGAAAATATTTATTTGTTTGAACTTATGAAGTTTCCACAGATTCAAGAGAATTTTATTAAAACACTTCAAGGTAAAACCACCAAAAAATTCAAAGAGATTAACATGGGAACAAAGAAAGGAACAAGTAAAACTACCCCATCTAACAATGCCCATGCACCTTATAAGAGATAGGTGGTCGAAACACTTTCCTATATTGGAAAATATCAAGATCAACCACTCCACCATTTTAGGTTACTTTTGAGATTTTCAACGGGAATGTGCATAATTGTATGATGGATTCAGGTGCCTCTTCGAATGTGATGCCCCTTAAATTTTGTGAGAAACTTAATGTCAAGCCTGAACAATCTGATACCTAAATCATACAACTTGACAGGACCATAGTTATAGTGATAAAGGAGTTGATTATTTTTTTTGACAAGGATGTCCTCTAATCCTAAAATACATAAAACTATTGACATCATAGTTGTGGATATACCTAATACTTATGGAATGATCTTAAGTAGAGATTGGTATGCTACACTTAAAGGGTGCTTTTCCATAGACTGGTCACACCTTTGGCTACCCTATAACGACAAGCCCAATCAAATCAGGTTTGATAGAGAACAATACATGAAGCATGTGGTAACAGATTTGAATGACCCAAATGAGTTTGTGATGTTTAATCACTATGTTCTAGGAAATTATTCATGTGATTCATTTTTCGGAAATTATTGTGTTGAGATCTCATCTTATGCAGAATCAAACACACAATCTGAAATCCTTCATTGCACTCATATCATTCAGCCCTATTGTAACATAACATATTTAAATAGTCATGACATTGTATAGTCTAACATAGTATTTAGAGATAAGTTAGAAGTTTTTTCCAACTTCACTAACCATAGTAATATAGAAACAAAAGAAAATCCCAAGTCCATGCATAATATTAAAAGAGACCCTTATATCTAGACTTTGTTTTTTGATGGGTCAAAATCTCTTGAAGGTGGAGGTGTTGGTTGCATACTAAAGGACCTTGATGGTAAGAAATTCATGATAACATACATGCTTGAATTCCAATGCACAAATAATATTGTTGAATATGAAGCTCTGCTGCAAGGACTAAGAAAAGCAATTGACTTGAAAGAAAACAAGATGAAGGTATTTGATGATTCCGAGATTGTCATAAGGAAGGTAAGAAAAAACATACATTGTCTCTCTAGTCACCTTAAACATGATCAACAAGAGGTATGGGAATTGATTAAGTCATTTGATGCATTTAATATCAGTCATATTCCTTTCTCTTTGAACTTTGGTGTAGACTTACAAGATAATTTAGCTTCCAGGATTATTCCTTCTGAAAATTTATAGCTTGATAATTTTTCTATGGAACTGTTCTAGAGACCTTCGATACCAGATAATGTGACCAACTAGAGGGTCTTTGATGACGATGAGCAGATTATCAGTTTCCTACACCTGGAAGGTACCTTCAAAGACTCTATAATTGATGAAGATCAACATGATAGATAAATGAATGTAGATGTTCCTGGATCAATCAATCAATCAATAGAGAAAAACAAAACCATACCGATAAATAACATCCCTAAAAGTGTGATAAGGATAGAAAATATCTATGACCTTCAGGACAAGTTTAAGAAGGTGACAAATGTTGATGATTACAACTGCATGAGACATTATCCAGGACACAAACCTGAGAGAGAGAGCCCCTGAGAGGGGTGTTTTTTTCCTATCTGAGACATAGATGGAACATAGAGATGGCCTCCTACTTATGGAGAGTTGAGAATAACTCCAAATGATTCTCATGTGTAACGCAATGAGAAAGGAGATCTGTAGAGTTGGACGTGCCTTTGGATGAGCAAAAGGTGAACGTGTGAATTCCCATAGAGATGGGTGCATTGTCATGAGACAGAGATGAAGATGATGTATTAACCTCCTCTGAGCAAGGAGTTGAGATGATTAAATCCAGATGACTCTCCTTTGTAATGCAGTGGGAAAGAATATTTGTTGAGTGGACGTGCCTGTGGACGAGCACAGGTGAACGTGATCCTAGTGGTTGAGCACTAGTGAGGGTGGTTCTCTTGTGTAATGCAGTGAGATAGAGATATGGACATCCCTATGGATGTGCCCCTAGTGGGTTTATGAGATCCCTTGTTATATTTTTCAAGAGTCAGACATGCATGTAACCCTAATTGTAATGTAAAGGGTACAGGTTGGCCCCACCTTAATGTAATTGTTAGTTAATGTAAAAGATAATTAACCTGGTTATCATTAATTATATTATGAGTTAGAGAGGTCAGCCTTGTTGTGCCAATAGACACTTCTATTGAGAGGACAAGTCTAATATAAGTAAAGGTAGATTCCCCATTGAGGAATCATATCTCTTTTGTGAGTTTGGAAATTTCAGCAAACACATCTTCTTGGGAAAAGTGCGCACCTCTCTTGGGTGCTAGTATTCTAGCATTTGCAAGAACCCTATTGTGTGCTAGGTTTTCTTGGTGGTGAAGGTATTTCTCTTGAAGAATATAAAAAAGGATTTGGCTGGGTTTTCTTCCCTTGTTGAGAAGGGTTTCCCAGGATACTTCTTGTGTTCTTGTGCATGGTGTTTCTTCTTGTGATCTTGGTTGCTGCAACACAATTAGTTATGGTTTAAGTAAAATGTTAAGATGGAATGAAATTCATGATTAAACCTTGTCTATTGAAAAATAAACATGGTTTTAGAGAATAGGTCTTGATGAACCCCTGCACAAGCACTCAAAAGACTAAACCGTCCTCCTTCTGCAGTTATGTACGACCTCTAGGGTTTTTACAGAAATCTGTACAACCCTCACTTAATCAGAATTTTCAGCACTTTAAAAGTGTACGTTGAAGCTCAAACCTAGAACAAGTTGTATGACCTTCCTCAGTGCATCTCCAGAGACCTTCAAAGTAAAATTCTGAATATTTTGATTTTTTGTCCCTCGAGTTTCTAGGGTGCCGAGATTTTCTACAGAATCCTGATCTTAGGGTTTCTACAACTTCTTGAAGAAATGTTTCCAACTCAACAAGCATTCATGTGACACTCCCAAATTTGATTGTTGGCAGTCATAAGCCCAACAAAATCTAAGGTCACTAGTCCAAACTAACCATTAGGTTTCTAAATCTAGTTGGAAACAGTTGGAAATGAAATTTGAAAAAATGAAGAACATAACTTTAGTAGAAGATAGGCTTGATGGAGCAAGCAAATTAAGCTACTGGAAATCAAGGCTTCAGGTCACCCTTGAAGAATATGAAATTTTGGATGTGGTAACTAAAACTTTATCATATACAACTATCGATGAAGAGAAGAATATAAGAAATGAAGAAGATGTCAAAGCAAGAAAAATAATCATCTACTCAGTAAGAGATCATCTCTTACCTTGTATTGCCAACCTGAAGGAAACTTATGAAATGTATGAAGCATTAAAAGAAATGTTTGAAAGTGACAACACTCTCATATCTCTTACCTTGAAGATCCAACTTCAAAGTACCAAGATGATGAAGGGTGATACAGTTGCTATCTTCTTTATGAAGATATCATAGATTACAAAATAACTAGAAGCCATTAGAGAAATCATGTCTAACAAATAACTTGTCTTATCCACTCTCAAAAACCTTCCAAAACATTGGGAGCCTTTTATTCAAAGTGTCAGTGGAAGAGAAAGTCTACCAACTTTTGATCGTCTATGGACAAACTATACTCAAGAAGAACTTAGACTTAGAAATAAAGGAGTGGAAGACTCCCCTGATGAAAATCATGCTCTTGCACTTCATACAAAGAAAGGAGGAAGATTCAAAAGAAACTTCAGACAAACATTCAGAGATGAGAAGTCTTCATCAACCTCAGGTCATAATCAAAGAAGAGATGTTTCAGAAATTCAGTGCTTCAAATGTGAAAAATATGGACACTATGCAAGAAATTGTCCAACCAGGAAGAAGGGAAGACAATATGCTTCCACCGTTGACATTGATCCATATCCACCTCAAAAGAATGAAGATAAGAGAGAGGAGACATACTTCCTCTAAGAAAAAATTCAGAACTAAACATGAATACAAACCCAGGTAAAATCGTTTGATTTCTAATTTTATAGTTGATTGCATTCTTAATAGATGAAGGGTATTATCCCCAGTATGGGAGCCCTCAAGATTTGGACCATTATCCCTGGTACGGGAGTCCAAATATTATTTGATTGATTATTATGTTGGTCAAGAAGACATAAAAGATCTAACAAGAAATAAAATAAGATTTCATTCCTTCAGACTTCAGAGAGAGTTACTTGAATCAGAGGGAGTCAAAACAAAATAAAAATAAGAAAGAGATAATACCTTCAGCAATTCAGAGGAAGACATTCAATATTCCAGCAAATTTAGCTACTCCAGTTGATATGACCAAAGATATTACAGTAGGGAATAAAAGGCATGCCTAGGGTAAAAAAAACCCTACTAGAAGGCAGAGAAACATACAAGTCCCCCAAGGGACACCTTGAGAAAGAAAAAGAGTTTTTCAAAGCTATCCTTCAGTCATGAGCCACTTCATTGATTCTAAAATTCCTTGCCATGAAGAAACACCAAGAGAATAGGTATGACAAGATTCCATAACAAAATAATACCAATATATCTTAAAGAATGATGTATAAGATACTGTTCAGAGACCAGAAGGGAAGTCTGTGGTGACTTCCAAGTGGATCCATAAGATCAAGCATGTAGCTGATGGAAGTGTCAAGAAATACAAAGAAAGATCTATAGCCAGAGGATTATCACAAACAGAGGGAGTTGTCTATAATGAGACACTTGATCCAGTAATCCCAATACACTTCCATCCATACTATCATCCATGAGTTGGAAACTATATCAGATGGATGGATTCTTGATGAAGTTTGGGTTTCAACAAGAGTTTTGCTGATCCAAACCTATATTATTACAGTGTTGGTGACGAGAGCCTAATTTTGATGACTTATTCAGAAAGCCTTAAATTCTGATTTTGAGATGAAGGATCTGCGTATCATGCACTACTTCTTGGAAGTATGACAGGGAAACAATAAGATTTTCCCGAGTCAAGGAAAATATACAAAGGGAATATTAAAGAAGTTCAATATAAAAGAATTCAAAACCACCATGATGGATTTGAAGAAAATGAATGATGATGATTCAGACGAGATTGATCCACATCTGATTGGATCATTGATGTATCTGGTTAACACCAGACCTGATTCATACTATGCAGTGAATATTCTTAGTCAATCCATGAGCCAGCCGAGACAGACTCACTAGATAACACTAAAGCATGTATTGAGATATACACGAGGCACAATTAGATATGGCCTAAGATATGACTCCAAGTGTGAAATTGAGTTTGTAGGGATATGCCTATATAGATTGAGTAGAGAGTATAGTGGACCGGAAGAGCACATCCAGTTGTTGTCTTATCGTGAATTTTTCCATGGTTTCCTGATGCAACAGAAAACAAAACTATGTGGCCTTGAGTACCACAAAAGCAGAGTATATAGCATCGAATGTGCGAAGAAATGTGGCTTCACAAGCTTCTGAAATATTTACTTGATCATGAGATGGATTCTATGATGATAACCAAAGCTATGTGTAAAGCTCCTTGATAACCCAGTGTTTCATAATATATCGAAACACGTTGAGATAAAATATATTTATATCAGAGACATGATGTAGAGGAAAATAATACACATGCATTACCTTCCCACACATGAGAAGATTGCAGACTTCTTCACCAAAATAGCTTGGTGAAGAATACCTACCTAGTTGAGAGGGAGTGTTGATGACTACAACCAAGGCAAAGTTCAAAGTACATCCGTGTGAGACTTGGAATGATGAAGAATGCCTCCCTAGCTAAGAGGGATTATTGATGATTACAACTACGTGAGACATTCTCCAGGACACAAACCTAAGAGAGATCCCCTGAGAGGGGTGTATGGTTCCTATCCGACATAGAGATGAAACATAGGGATGGCCTCATCCTTACAGAGAGTTGAGAATAAATCTAAATGATTCTCCTGTGTAACGCAGTGAGAAAGGAGAACTGCAGAGTTGGATGTGCCTGTGGCTGAGCATAAGGTGAACGTGTGAATTCCCATAGAGTTGGGTGCATCATCATGAGACAGAGACAAATATGATGTATTAATCTCCTCTGAGAAGAGAGTTGATATGATGAACTCTATATGACTCTCTTGTTTAATGTAGTGGGAAAGAAGATATTTTGAGTGGATGTGCCCGTGGACAAGCACAGGTGAACGTGATCCTAGTGGCTGAGCACTAGTGAGAGTGGTTCTCCTATGTAATGCAGTGAGATAGAGATATGGACATCCCTATGGATGTGACCCTAGTGGCTGAGCACTAGTGGGTGTATGAGATCCCTTTCTATATTGTTCAAGA
>ML779003.1:1268573-1310937 GCA_009831015.1 Picea engelmannii | reverse complement strand
AGAGAGAGAGAGAGAGAGAGAGAGAGAGAGAAAATTGAAAATAGATGAAAAATGAGCATTTAAAAAAAAATAATGTGGAAACATTGTGGATCGAAAAAAATAAAATATAAAAAATCACCTAAAAGCGGAGAGGGGGTGCTACCGGTAGCACCATTTTTCAAAATGAGGTAAAAAATTGCCCCCCAAAATGAGAACTCTGGAGAGTTCTTGTTAAGTTGGTAACTATGTTTTGACTGGTTTTCATAAAAAAATAATTTGCAGGGGATTTCTTTACAACAGTGGATGACCAGAGTTCGACAGATGAGTGGAAGCTTCCATAATATAAAAATTCAACACATCTACAGGGAATTCAATAGTGTAGCAGATCAACTTTCAAAGAAGTCTTTTCTTATGGAGGAATGTTATTTATATTTTGATAAAGGATTGAGAGATCAAGTTGAAAGTTTCTAAAGAATGTCCGAATTATAAATTTAGATGATTAAAAGGACAACAAATGCTTTCAATATTTGGGAAGGATTCTGTAAAATTTATTTTATATTTCTAATATAAGACATTTTCCTATTGTGAAAAAAAAAACTCCATCTATAAGTATAAAAATATTTCAAAACTAATATTTCAACTTTTTTCTCCTTGGAGAAAGCAATTTTCTTGATATTCATTGAATCAAAGGAAACTTCCCATTACATATAGGGTAGAAGCCATTAAAACAACACTTATTCATATAGGATAGAAGCCATTACAACAACACTTATTCATGTATTTTTTAAGAAAATTGAACTAGGGTTGTTACACATCAAAATCACTCATTGCAATTATGGCTAGTGTCATCGTTACGGATATCGCAAGTGTCACATATTGGTCGCAAGTGTTGCAAACATCACACTATTTTCTTGCCTATGTCATCTCTCTAACGACATCATAAGGACACTTAAGACACCTCAAAGACTAGTTTTGAAGAGGAGAAATCAATTGACAAGGAGTACAAGCCTTTTGCCACTGGAAAAGCCACTCAAAAGTCAAATTTGGAAGAGAACACTCCCTTACATACTGTCAGGGAGTGTTGGCGCTTTGTGTCCTCTTATGGGGGAGTGTTCCAACGCTTTGTACCCCTTTTGAGGGAGCGCTGGTCCTTTTTGGGTAAAATTTGGTGTGTTGAGGGAAATCAAGGAAGAATCTCCTCAATATCTGAAGGTGGTTGGATTCAAATCTGAGGTCAAGGAATGATCTTAGGGAAGATCCAAAATTGAAGGAGAGGAATCCTTAACTTATCCCAAATATCTCTCATGTGGTTAGGCCTCTCCAAGCCTATATAAGGAGGCCTCCTCATGGTGAAAGCATATATGGAGATTGAGAATTATACCAAACTTATAATCCCATAAGTGAGATACCATTGAAGCATAATCAGTGTAGATTACTTGAGCAAAGGGGCTGGACAAAGATATCTGGAAGAAGTTGTCGCACCTTCATCAAAGGTCTGTAAGTACTCTTCATTTGTTCTTGTTAATATTCATATATGTTTGGCCTGTTTCATTCAAGTTTGTGTTTGTTCCACATGAACTTGTCTCTAGTAGATAGATATATTTTTGAGCTAATCCCAGTAGAGTAGGAAGCTTGTTGTATCTTTGTTTGTTCTATAGGACCTATCGAGGAGTTTAGGATTGAAGCTCAACTTGGACTATGCGAGGACAAACACCATTAAAAAGGTACACTTTTCTTGTTCCTCTTCATATATTAGCTTAATTAAATCTAAAAGGATGCTAGTGACTAATGATAGCACCCTTTCTGTCTTGGTCTTAGGGGTCTAGAGACCAAGAGGGAATTTGCATGTCTGCAGGAGGATTCACCTGTAACAAAATTTGACGACTATACTGGGGAAGGACATTTGAGTTTTCCTTCCTAGATCTTGTTTGAAATTTGCTCATTTTTTATCTTATTCATATTGTGTCTTTGATTCTTAGATTTGTTGATTGACCCTTCACTTCATCCCATACACTTTGGATTTCTGAACTTTCTTGAATTTTTGGATTTTTGGGTGTTTTTCTGGACTTTTGAAGCCTAGTGCTCCCCTGCCTTTGCTACCAGAGTGCTAGTGACCCCTGTGAAGCCTTCAGGAAGCATTGCAACACTCTGGTTCCCTTGACACCAGAGCGCCGCCCTTTTTCTGAGGAAAATCTTGTAGGCGTTTAGTCTATAAATCCAATTTTTCCTGTTTTCACTTGCTCAGAGTTCTTACAACTTTAGTGTATCCTTGTTTAGGTCTTCAACACCTTTATTTTTGAGAATTCATGATGATTTATTTGGGTTTGTGACAAATTTGTCTTGCTTACTTTGAATAACTCTTTGCCTTTGACGATTTAGAGTCAATTTGTCGTTTTCTTCTCATTTATTTGACTGAGTGAAAACTTTTTGTAAGGAGATTCAAAGGTATTTTGTACTTTTCCTTTTGATATTTGAAGTCTTTTTCCCAAGAAATTCTTGGTTGTTCATCATCCATAAACCTTCTCCTACCTTCACTAGAAAATTCCCCAATTTTCAAGCATTCTGGGTGAGTTTTGGCATGGTTTTTAGCTATTTTTCTGAGTTTCTGCAAGCATCAACGCCCCCCTGTAGGCCATACCAGAGTGCCAACGCTCCCCTATAGTGTCTTAGGGGGTGTTGCAACACCCTGTGCACCCTTCTAGGGGAGCGCTAGTCTCTTTTTTGAGAGTTTTTGCCTTCTTTTACTTAGATTTTTTTTAGCCTGTTTTGTAGAAGTCTTTACCCAGTCTTTGTGGATGGTTTTTGATGCTTGTCACTCTCTTTTTTCTTAATTGGAGCTTGAAACCTCCTTCAGAAACGTGAAATTTCCTTTTCTAGCTGCATTTTTGTCGGGATAGTTTTGAGTGGTTTCTCTTTCTCCCTATCATTTCTTGGATTCTTCTCTGCATTTTATTGTACTCCTTGGATGCTTGTTGGTTTTAGGATCATTGACTGAGTTATTGTTAGAACAAGCTTCTACTTTTTTTCTCTCATTCCTCACTACCTTGCGTGCATGCTTTGTTTGTAGCCCTTTTGCTTTGTTTGTTTTTCATTTGCATAGGACTATTTATTTTATGTATACATCATAATCAAACAAAGAAGATAATGCATTCTTTATTTTGGGTAGTGAAACTAACTTGCATTTGAAGTAGCAGAAATGCATGTTTTTTGGAATTTTGGGACATTGTGCATCTGGAATGATGAATGTTTTCTCCTTCGCGTAGCATAGTTTTCATCGAAATGAAAAGATTGCATATTCATCTCTTTGCATGAATTTCGATTCGGTCAAAACACCATATTGTCCATGCCATTTTCCTTTTGAGTAACAAGAGCCTTAAAAATCAAGCGCTAAACTAAAAATTGATTAGACATTTTTACATTTTTTGGTAGCAAACCTACATTAGATTAGTTGTAGGGATTTGGAGTAGGTGTGAAAGATAAATTTTCAAAGCTGCAAACAAACATCAGATCTTGTGTTAGGGAGCGGTGAAATCCAATTGCTACATTTTGTCCTGGGAAGCCCTTCTCACACAAGGGTCAATCACGAGGTCGCGTTAAGACTGGCAGAGTTACTCACCCTGCTTTTTTGGTCTTGGTGTAGATATTGCACATATTATGGGGGTCGCTTGAAGGTATACCCACAATGATGAGTGGAAGCTTTTCAAGTTGATTTTGGGCTATAAACCCTACCCTTGCATGTGGATCAAACTGTCGACTGTTTCCCCAGGCATCATTGTTGTAGTTGGTAACCTTAGTGGTCTATCTCTTTAGGGTATTTACACAAGGTGACTGTGGAGGGGCAAGTCTTCACGGTACCTGGAATCGACGTTGTCCAGACTCACTCAGGCTCCTTGGAGCGTATACCCACGATTATGTGTGGGAGCTTGCACCAGGGTGTAAGTCTGTTAAGCAGGTTGTCAATGTAAATTTTCCACCCGCTCTATCTCAGCCACTTCTGACTTTGTTCTCGCGACGTTGGATTTCATCCCCAACTAGTGTGCTCATTGTGATAAGGTTTTGTTTGCTTGTTTGCTTACTATATTTTTAGCGTGTGATGTTTGTTCTCCCTAGCAGAATCTAGGTTGGATATTTCTTTTTATGGTGTCAGTTCTCGGAATGACCAATGAAGGAACCCCTTTGATAGGGGAACCCTTTGTTTTTCCCTCTTATGGAAACGTCGGTCCTCCTTACATCGCTACTTTGAACCATCCAGGTCTCACAATTGGGTTATCGGTATGGTTGTTTTCCACTCTGGTGATCTTGAATGCAGGTGCTTCAGATGTAAGCACACCACCCACACATCAACCTCATGTCGACCTTTCTCCTTCTTCGTCTGTTAGGTCTCCTTCCATTTCTCCTTCTTTGCCTAGTGAAAACTCTCAAGCGAGTAGCCAGATTGATAAGAAGAAGAAGAAACAGAAAGAGAAGAAGAAGAAGAAGAACTAGAAAGGGACCAAGCCTCCAACCACATCAAATGTTGGATCCAAGCAACCAACTACTGTTAATAGTACTGGGAGTGTTGATGAGGTCAACAAGATTAAAATGAAGAATATAAAACCCAAGTTCCCTTGCAATCTTTGTAAGGGTGACCACTTTCTGATAAATTTCCATGGTATTCCCAAGGTCTTATAAATGTGGTCCTCCACGTCATCGACCCCTGCTGGATATGCTGGTGACACCCCATCAACTAGTGATGTTAAGGTTGGTAAGAAGAAGACAACTACCAAATTTCCTCGTATGTTATGAAGGTGATCATTATTCTCACCTTTGTCCTTGCATGGATGAGGCTTCTTCTCTTTTAGAAAATCTTCAACTTCCAAAAGGTTATCGTAAGATTTCCCCCAACCCATCGTTAGTTGAGGGACTCATCAATTCGATTCCATCCTCAGTCAGTCCAATTGATCAGGTGGTCAATCTAGTTTCCTCTTCAATTGAACTACAAACCAAAGTGGTCGATCTAGTTCCGCCATCGGTCGATCCCGCTCCTCCATTGAGAAGTTTCAAAGTGGTTGCTCCGGTTACTTCATTGGTCAATCCCACTCCTCCTCTTACGAGTGCCAAAGTGACTGATCCAGTCCCTTCCTCAGTCAGTCCCACCCTTCATCTAAAGAGTGCCAAAGTGGTTGCTCCGGTTAGATCATCAGTCAATCCCACTCTTCCTCTGAAGAGTGTGAATATGGTCGATCTGATTCTATCATCGATCGATCCTACTCTCCCTTTAGAGAGTAAACTTGATACTGCCCACATTTTTCTCATTGATACAGAATATACCGTGTTGGGGGGAATTCCTCCTTTTCCTATGAAAACCCCTCCAAGTAATGAGGCCATCCTTTTTGATTGGGGTGTGCTAACTGAACCTTGTCTTCCCTCTCACATTCCTTTCAAGATTCTAGTACAGGTTTGTGGTCGGGACGTTCCTCATGCACTGATAAATGAAGGTTTGTCTGTTATTATTTTGTCGTCTATTGCTTGGAAAGCTTTGGGTTATCCTCATCTTGTGCTGGTTACCCAGACTCTGTTCACTTTCAACAGAAGAACCACTCACCCTTTAGGGATCCTTCCTCATTTTCCCATAACTTTGGGAGGGAAAATTGTCTTTATTGATGTTATGGTAGTCCAGGACCCCTTGGATTTTGATTTATTCCTTGGGTGAGATTATGTCTATGCCATGAAAGCTATTGTGTCCACTCTTTTTCATGTGATATCTTTCCCGCATGATAGAATAATGGTGACTATTGATCAACTTTTATTCATTGTCCCTGACTTGACCATCAACCTATTGACCTCCCTAAATAGTTCTTATATGTAGTCGGTATCACCCCTGCTACAGGTCAATTATGTGGCGTTGTCTCCCATGAATTCAAATTTTGATGACTTAGATCCGGTAGTTGACATGGTGATCTCTTTGGTGGGGCTTTTTGGAGCCTAATCTCCTTACCCCTGACGCGACCCTCGACATGTGTTCCTTATAGAGCATTCTTCTTCCATCCAGTGAAGATATCTTGGAAGCCATGAACGAGTTTTGTCCCTTGACATGGTGTCCTTCCAGAGCGTTATCCTCTTGGAATCATTGATCAAGAAGTGTCACGAGCATAGTTTTCTTCTCTGTGGAAATCTTGTTAAAAAATGAAATAGAGGTTACGAGCATAGTTTTTTCTCTCTGTCGCAAGCTCATTAAAAAAATGAAACAAAGATCTGGGGATTCAACCTAGAGCCCTGAGCATAGTTCTTTTCTTGTGTCAAGCTCGTTAAAAAATGAAACAATTACCTCTCATGTCAGGTCAAGTCTTTCGCTAGATCTCGTAGATGTCGAGTTGAGTCTTTCGTTAGGTCTCGTATTTGAACCTTCATTTCATCCACCTGTATCCTTTTTCTCTATCTAGTACAGAAATTGGTGAAAACCTCACAGTCGGTGAATGAATTGAAGCTTGGGGGGCATGTTTCCAGCCTTTGATGATCATTCTAGAGTTAAGCCACTAGCTTTCAAGTTGGGGGCATACCGAGCTTAGTCTTTGTTCCTTCTCGTGCTCGTAAATACATGAGAATTCAACCTGGTAAAATTTTATCACTTTTTCAGACTCGTAAAGGTTATAAGAAAAAGGAACCCGTGGGAGTCTCCTTTAATCTCTTTTCAAACTCTCTAAACATGAAAATATTGTCGAGTGATCTTTCTTCCTTTCCCATTCATTAAAAGGTTTGAAAGGGCATCTTTCGAGTGATAATTTATCTCTTTTTCGGCCTCACGCGATTAGTATTATGAAAAAGGACTACATTGGAGTCATCTTTAAGTCATCTTCAGACTCTCTAAATATGAAAAACAACTGATTTTACCTTCTCTGGACTCGTTAAACAATGATACATTGAAGGACCCATATGGGACCGAACCTTTACTTATTCCAGTTCATTAAACAGAGGAAGACGAATTTACATAAGGTAAGTTATATCAAGCATGTGTTACCCTCCTCGAGCTCATTAAACCAAAAAGAGGTACTCGTCTATCTGGATGGGGGAAAAAATTGAAAGAAGCAAGCTAATAAGTTTTTGAGAACTTTACTAGTAACCTTACAGTCGCCCTTGAACACGACATTTTATCTTTGCACGCATTTCAATCTGCTAAACCTCTGCACTGAACCAATCCTTTGAGTTTCCTTACTCCTTTGGGTCACCCAATGTAAAGTCACAATATCCATTGCATTATCAAGTTTTGGTCCCTGTCAAGTTTCTGCTGTCATGCCTCAGTGTTCAAGGGAAGTATCTGCCTCGAAAGTCAGCCATCACAAATATCCTGTTTCAATGCCTGTGTCAGTCCATGCTCATTTGATCCACCAATTCTCTGTTTCAGTCATGTCATTGATGGGGGATACATCAAGGCCCTCCTTTGACGATTCTATTCATGTCGAATTCAACACATTATCCAGGAGCTAGACTTAGAAACCAGTTAGTACTTTGGTACCTACATGCCTTAATGGCAGGCCTCCTCACATCGGACAGTAGGTTTACATCATTGACCTCTGATCGGATGATTCCACGAATGTTCGAATTCAGTTCATCCATTCACATTCATTGGAATGTACTAAAGTACCTTGGGAATCATTGACATCAATGGTGATCTCCCTCATGCTTGTTAATGGTTTACCTTATTGACTGGTAATCAAGTGGTTTCTTCCATGTTCGACATCAGGACATATATTTGCATGGTTATATTAGTACTACATTGATATCGGTAAGAAGACCCTGGGTTGAGTCATCACTCTTATATGTAATTTTCCTAGGTTGCGATGGAGTTTCTTTGAACATTGACACATATACTGTAACATATATCCACTTTGTATTGGTCGTGGCTATGTCTTGTCATCTCGTAGATCCACTGTGTATTCTTCATGGCTATGATCAGTTCAGGTCATAGGAGTATAGATCTACATTGTATATTTAGTGGCTATACCTTTTTGTCAATATAATTATGGATCCACAGTGTACTCTATGGTGGCCATACCTGAAAAAGTCTTTATCACTCAAGCATAGGTATGCCTGCCTTGGGTTTGAAACATGTCATAATATTTGTTTGATGGTTGTGTGAAGCTTTTTCCGACCTCTCTACGTCCATACCCTTTCTCAAAAAATTCTACAAAGTACTTCAGTCATCATCGTCTTCTGACTTCGCACTTTGGGGGGAAATCTGTTACACATCAAAATCACTCATTGCGATGATGGCTAGTGTCATCGTTAGGAATATCGCAACTGTCACATATTGGTCACAAGTGTCTCAAACATCACACTGTTATCTTGTCTATGTCATCTCTCTAATGACATCATAAGGACACTTAAGACACCTCAAAGACTAGTTTTGAAGAGCAGAAATCAATTGACAAGGAGTACAAGCCTTTTGCCATTGGAAAAACCGCTCAAAAGTCAAATTTGGAAGGGAGCGCTCCCCTACATACTGTCAGGGAGCGCTAGCACTCTGTGTCCTCTTCTGGGGGGGGAGCGTTCTAATTCTCTATGCCCATTTTGAGGGAGTGCTAGTCCTTTTTTTGTGAAATTTGGTGTGTTGAGGGAAATCACGGAAGAATCCCCTCAATATCTGAAGGTGGTTGGATTCGAATCTGAGGTCAAGGCATGATCTTAGAGAAGATCCACAACTTAAGGAGAGGAATCCTCAACTTATCCCAAAGATCTCTCAAGTGGTTAGGCCTCTGCAAGCCTATATAAGGAGGTCTCCTCATGGTGAAAGCATATATGGAGATTGAGAATTATATCAAACTTATGATCCCATAAGTGAGATACCATTGAAGCATAATCAATGTAGATTACTTGAGCAAAGGGGATGGATAAAGAGAGATGGAAGAAGTTGTTGCACCTTCATCAAAGGTCTGTAAGTACTCTTCATTTGTTCTCATTAATATTCATATATGCTTGGCCTGTTTCTTTCAAGTTTGTGTTTGTTCCGCATGAACTTGTCTCTAGTAGATAGATCTATTTTTGAGCTAATCCCAGTAGAATAGGAAGCTTGTTGTATCTTTGTTTGTTCTATAGGACCTATCGAGGAGCTTAGGATTAAAGCTCAAATTGGACTGTGCAAGGAAAAACTCCATTAAAAATGTACACTTTTCTTCTTCCTCTTCATATATTAGCTTAATTAGATCTAAAAGGATGCCAATGACCAATGATAGCAGCCTCTCTGTCTTGGTCTTAGAGGTCTAGATACCAAGAGGGAATCCGCTTTTCCGCGGGAGGATTAACTTGTAACAAGGGTGGAGAGGATAATAATCATTCCTAACAACCATCCAATCTCTACCCAATTGACTAATATTTCAACTAACTTAACTTAAAACCAATATAAAAATAAAAACTAATATTTCATGACGAAACTAATAGTTCTTTAATTATTATTACAATATAGCGTGCATAGAATATAACCTAAACAATGACTAATTTCTTTTGTGAACCAGAAAGGAAACCCCCACATCCACCGTATTGGCCAGGAACTCTCCATATTTGGCATCGACTCTCTTTGCAATCCTCGTGAAAATTTCATCTACCAGATACTCATCCGATCCGAAGTGAGATCGCACAATATTCTCAAACATGGCTCTGTAAAAGTTACCTATGGATCTGCCAAACATCTCCTCTTCTCCTTCTCTAACCTCCAACAATGGATGCAAAGGAAACCCACTCAAAATCCTCATGCTCTCTATTTCAAACGACTGCTCCATTTCTACGATGCTCTTCCAATTGCTGCTTCCAAGTAACGAGCGCCAACTCCTAACATGCCTTGTTGCTTTATGTCCCCAGAATTACGAGCGAAGAGCACTATGAACATGCAACCTCCAGGAAGAATCTCCTATGCTCGTGTTTCTAAAAATGATGCGAAGTTTGGTCTGAATTGGTTGAGATAGGCATTGGCCACTGTATAGTGGATATGTAGACTGTTGGAAACATGTCAATGAATTTCCTCATACAGTCACATTTAGATGTACATGAACATGCAATCTATTTATGAACTATTTATGTAACTATGTGATCTATTCATAGTGAGTTTGTGTAATTGAATGATAAATGTTATATATGCCATCTTAATCACATGATCTTAATCACATGACTAGATTTGGTCACAGTAACAGTGTCATGTCTATCTCACTCACTTGCAACAACCAATGCAAGATGATGGAGGAGTGGCATAAATGGAGGGTTTGTCGTGGGAAAATGCATCCGTAATGCGATCCCGACACCGCTGATGCGAAGTAAGATCTAGTCGCGGGAGTCTTATCTTCATTACATGCGTTTCTGCTGTTATACCATCTGCGCCTTTTAGTGGAGGCAACGTCTGAAACAATGAATTGAAATCATTTGACGGGAGATCGGCGAAGTAAACCTGGAATTCTGGCACGTCCATGGAATGCCGACTGATAGTTAATTTCACAACTTTGACGATGGTGTCTCTGTGAGAAGATTATTTATCCCCGTTCCGCACCCGAAATCTACAATACGAAACACGTTACTACCTCCATTGCCGTGACAAATATCACAATCTTGTAGATTGAATACTCCAGAAGGGGCTTAATAGCCATAACCATCTTTAACTGCAAAGCATCATTGCAATGAAGTGGGTTATTTTATTAATATTTGGAATTGGGCATATTCTAGAGGACCCTCTAGCCACAGTTATATAATTGTTTGTGAAATTGCAATTTTTCTTATCAACCATTATTATAAAATTGTCACTCATGTAATTGTCACTTAAAAGAACCAATTGACAGACATGCTTTCCAAAGAAGCCACCCAGCTAGACTACTATTAATGGTATGTTGCAGAACATACACATGATGGAATCCATGGAATCTGTGGATTCTACTATAGACCATTTCAGGACAGACATGATATTTGAGGTTGGATAATTATTCTTATTGCGAGGAAAATAATATTTTGATTTGATCACAACTTGTTTTGTTATATGGACAGATTGTACACCATAGTGGAGTTATTTCAGATGGATATTATTTTTTTGGAGACTGATATGATTAGCAGTTAATGGAATATGTATCATGGATGTCTGTGTTTGTATCCTTAGGGGATAGATATTTTTGTTGGAAAATATATACGAAGCTATGTCATAATAGTTGGTATATATCTGTGTATGTAATTTTGTTATGATATAATGAAATTATGAATTTTTCGGAGGAAAAAAAATTTGTCACTTAAAAGTGCAATTTTTCTTTGCTCAAAGAAAATGTTGTGGAAGTTGTAATTTTCCAACTATTATCATTTAATTATCCTCTAACCACTTCTAATATCTTCTCTTAGAGGGCCCTCTACCATCCCCAACTATGTAGGACAATATTCTTTGAGACATCCCTATGCTAGTCTGTGAATAAGGCAATAGAAAGATGTTTCAAGAACTATTTAAGGATGAAGTAATGGAAGTCATTTAGACTTTGGATCCAAACAAATCACCTAACCAAGATGGATTCACAAGCCACTTCTATAGGGTTTGGTAGTCAATAATCGAAGAAGACCTCTATAGAATGCTAAATGGAACCTAAAGGAAGTTATAGTTCGGAGGGGAATAAATGCTCTTTTAGACTTACCATCATACCCAAAAAGAACAACCCTACTTCATTCAATAGATTTTGACTCATTTATATTTGCAACACTTCTTACAAATCTTGATGAAAGTGTTCTCCAATTTCCTAAGTCCAGTTTTTCCTCCACTATTTTCAGAAGAGCAGGGAGAGTTTATCAAGGGGAGAAAAATAAAGGACAATATCATCTTAGTGCTAGATGCTATCAAATCTATCAGAACCACACAATAAAAATGTTTGGTTATAAAAATTAAAGTGGAAAATTCTTTTGATAGAATGAGACACAATATTCTCATTGTCATCCTATCAAATTTTGGATTCACTTCAAAATTTATTAAATGGATAAAAGCATCGACCACCCCTATATTTCTTCCCAAGCGAATTGTTGATCAACTCCTTTCTTTAGATTGCCTCCCAAGTGAATTCATGTTGATTGACTCCTTTATTTTAGAGTTCTAGAGGCCTCCACCAATAATGGTCCATGATCTGTAAACTGACGTGGAAATTCCACTAGAATAGTTTGTCACAATCCATATGATAAATAAAATTGAAATCTACACTATGAAGGTTAAATTCCTTTAGATTCCAAAATATTTAGTTACTAATTTTTTGCTTATGCATGAAATAGATAAAACGTGGAAAATAAAGAACAATAAAATACAATCACACACCATCCAAAAAATAACACAAATAATTGCTCTGGGAAACCCTTATAGGAAAAAACCCATCTAGAAGGTGAGGCTGCTCTTCTCTCTTTTCTCTGGTATCAAAATAATGCAAGTACAAAGGAGAAGACACTTTCTATAGAGTTACCTAAGACTTGTGGCCTATTAGACTGCTACAGAACATTAACCCCCTCTGTTAATCTCTCTAATAACCCCCTCTGTTAAGCTCTCTAATTTCCCACTCCTAGTTGTTATGCTCTGCTATAGAACAAAATACAATAACATAGAATGGAACCCCTTCTCCTCCTAGTGTCTTAGTATTTAACATATCCCGATAGTCGTCTAGGGTTAGGGTTTGACTTCCTCAACCTTCAATTGTTATAAGGTTTTGGACCTTATAGATTCTTCTTCAATTCCTCACGTGGCTAGCCCCATATTCATAAGTAACGATGGGTGATGTGGCATCCTCTTGTACCATGGTGTTCAACACGATAGGTCAACTTGCGGGAGGCATAACTTTTGCATATGAGCTCCAATTGATGCATGGTTTGTACCATTGGAGAGGTGTCAGAGTTTAGAACAATGTCAAGAGAGTGTATGAAAATATCAAACACTAGAACCCTTAAAAACATCGTTTAATGCCTCAAAATGTCTTCGGAAGGTTCGAGATCCCAATTTTCCGAACTTGGACCTGCCACTAAAATGACCATGCAAGTTAATTTCTCCATTTTTTTCCATTCTTAAAGCATCGAGATAGATGAAAAATAATATAATGGTCCAATCCAGATCAATCCCTCTCGTTAATGCTCTATATATTGATGGAGGAACCAATGGGGCATACATTGGAAAAGGAAAAACAACAATGTTCTCTATTAGGAGTGAGCATAATAAGAGGAGTAAAATCAAAACCTTCGTAAATTTGTTCATGACGCCCTCCTTATTGTGTGCACCTCTATAATCATAGCACATAAATTCAAGAACATTTGTGAGACATATTTGTGTTCCTCACAGTATAATACCTCGGTTTCAAAATGTATTATTGTCTCAACATAACTTTTTGAAAGGTCATTCAATAGACATCTCAATTGATAAGCAAATTGAGAAAAAAGAGTTTTCTTTTTTACATACATTTTAGATAATCTTGACAAAATTCTTCCATGATCTCAAAATGTACTTGCAACTTGAATCTTCATTAGAACCAAAGACCATTTTCTTATTTATCAATTCTAAGAAAAGGACTTTAAAAAGTTATCAACATGGTGTGGCCAATAAACTAAAGCTCAAACAAATTTCCTTCACTATACACTAAAGTACAATAATGAATTGTACTTCACCATACACTATTAATTTGAAAGTACAATAATGAATTGTATTTCACCATTCACTACTAATTTGAATTAAAACCAGTGACAATATAAATTCCATCTGTAAGTATAAAAATATTTCAAAACTAATATTTCAACTTTTTTCTCCTTGGAGAAAACAGTTTTATTCATATTCAATTGAATCAAAGGAAGCTTTCCATTATATATAGGCTATAAGCCATTACAACAACACTTATTTACATAGGCTAGAAGCCATTAAAACAATACTTATTCATGTCTTTTTTAAGGGAATTGAATTAGGATGGGGAGGATAACAACCATTCCTCACAACCATCCATGCTATAACCAACTAACTAATATTTCAAATAATTTAACTTAGAACCAATTACCAACCATATAACCTGCATATCCGCTGGTATAAAAATATGAAAAAACTAATATTTCGTGAAGAAACTAATAGTTCTTTAATTATTATTGCCATATAGCGTGCATAGAAGATAACCTAAACAATGACTAAGTTCTTTTGCGAACCAGAAAGGCAACATCCACATCCACATCCACCGTATTGGCCAAGAATTCTCTATATTTGGTAGCAGCTCTCTTTGCAATCCTCGTGAAAATTTCATCTACCGGATGCTCATCCGATATGAAGTGAGATCGCACAATATTCTCAAACACGGCTTTGTAAAAGTTACCTACGGATCTGCCAAACATCTTCTCTTCTCCTTCTATAACCTCCAATAATGGATGCAAAGGAAACCCACTTAGAAGCCTCATAGTCTCTATTTCGAACGACTTCTCCATCTCTACAATGCTCTGCAGCTCCTCCACACTTGGACCGTAGAAAGGAATGTTGAATTTTTGCAATTGGTGTTTTTTCTCATGCTATCTTGGTGAGGTAAGTGAAATATTTTCAATTTTATCTTTGTGATATCAAATGTTCATGGTAATTTCTCTTTTTCATGCTATATGTATTGCTTAGTGAAACCCTAAGAGAGGAGAATAAGTGCTTCCTCCTCGCACAAGATCATTCTTGTTCAAAGTTTGTGAAATGTCATTGGTAGGGATAGAATCCTAAATCCATAAGGTGCTAGCACTTTAGGATTTTATCCCTAGACACTTGATTTCTTGATCTAGTTAAAGTACTAAGAAGAGAGAAAAGGTTGCTAGAGCCCAAAATTTCTTGCACTCTAACAATCCTTCTCTTTAAGGTTCAAACCCTAAGGCCCTAATGTACTAACACCTTAGAGTTTAAATCCCACCTATTAGTTTTTGTTAGTTCAATATTCAAGCATTCTTGCATTTTCTTTTGTAAAGACTCCATGCCCCTCAAAGGCACTAAGCTACAACTCTCTTGTGGTGAAATTGATCAACAAACTCTCTCTTTTAATTTTCTCAAGCTCTCTACTAATTTTCCTAACCCTAACTTAAGCTAATTCGCTAGTAAACTTATTGTTGTTGCAAAATTTTGCTACAACCATATTAATACACTTAAATTTTCTGAATACACTCTCATAAAGGTGATCTAACATACTGAGAAATTTCATCTAACAATTGGATACTTTTCTATTGAGTTATTTCTAAGTTTTCATGGTCAATTGTTGCAATTCTGAAGTGCAATCATTGCTATTGTTATAATTATTTCATTGTTGTTGTACTACTACTAATTACTGCAATTCCATAACAACCATAGCAATCTTCACTATCTAGTCTATTAAAGAGGTATTATTTGTGTGTTTGAACTCAGAATCGATCATATATATGCTACATGTGATCTTGTTTTGGGCATGTACTGAAACAACTTCATACCTCTCTTTTTCTTTGACCTAGACATTGACTTAGGTGATCAAGAGAGAGGGTGGTAGGATTGGATAAAAAAATTGCTACTTTAATCCCTTAAAGTCATCAGGAAATCCTCCCTTGTGGTGGACCTCCTCCATCACTAAGATGAGGGGATTCCTTACTAAGGTGAAAGTGGTAGGATTTACCATAGCTACGCGGATTTGGAAACTTATGGTGGGGATTTTCCCAAGTACAAATATCGTGATAACATTTTGGTGTCGTTGCTAGAGAGGATTGAGTCATTCTACTCATTGAAACACCTTTGGTAAGATTTCTCTCATGCCGATATCTCTCAAGTTTACCTGGTGACTCCAATGAGAGTAGTTCCCTCACTCTCCTTTGATGATCCATGAGGGATTAATTTGGTCTCGATGATTGATGAATCTAGAATCCATTCGAGGTCTTCAGGAGTCTTACCAGTCCAGTTGTCTTCATCCCTTTGGAAGAGCTTCAAACTTGGTTATATTGCCCATACGTTCGGTCCCGACTATTGATCATACCCTCCCAGAGGCCAACTGTGTGTTGGTAACCTTAGGGAGATTTCTTAGGTATCTATAGAGGTGACCGTGGGGGGATTCCTATGATACCTGAGGCAAACATAGTATCACACTTTTAGTACCCTTGGAGGGTGATCTCGTGAAAGTGAGGGTTGCTTGTACCAAGAAGGGATGTTACATGGAGGTTGAAGTAACTGCTTCTCATATCTTCGCTAACGGCTTGACATCCCGTCTTCAAAATATCCTTCTATCTATTGTTTCATGGCTGATTACCTATTTTTTTTTCTAGGAGTGTGTTTCTTTCAAAGTTTGTAGTTGGCCTTAGAAAAAGTTAAATTTTCACCGTGGCCAATCACACGCTTCAAAGATCCTGGAGAATGCAAGGGTTGGACCTTGAATATTAAGGTCATTCAAACAACCCTTCCAACAAAGGAATAGTTATTGAAGAACTTGTCTCTGAAATAGGGAGTATAGGTCCCTCAGGTGACCCCATTGAAGGGGAAGTTAAAACCATTGAAGAAGGTAACTTCCTCACGAACCCCCCTCCCTCACTAGTCACCATGGTACCTACCTATTTTAATATTGAAAATTATCCCCTACCACCCGACATGTACAATAGATGATCTTTTGGCATGCATGCATCAACATTCAATTCTACATCTCAAATAGTAATACCCCCAATAAATCCTAAAATTTCCACCCTGGCATACATTACCACTTCTGGAACTTTTCCTTAGTGGCCAACATCATTTACCCCACTAACCCCACCACAAATAGTTTCGGGGACAACTCTTATTCCCACCTTTATAACCGAACCTAGGTTGACACCAAGCATAATACTTGGTCGTCCTCTACAAATTCACTCTAGTCAGACATCCAACAATGTCATTCCCATGAGCCCTATAGTGAGGACCTTGTCTTTTCACCCCTCCAGTCAAGTAGGTATCTTAACAAAAATCACCCAAACTTTTTGTCCTACACCAACTATTCACATATGAGGTTATTATTTATCTCCCACGGGGGGGGGTGATTATAACTAGGGGGAAACCCTCATTTGCAGGTTCCTCTACAACATGGGGGAAAAAACCACCATGGGGACAACAACTAGTTGGGGGGAAACCCTTAGCTGCAGTTCCATTACCGAGCCGGGGGAAAACCCCCTAACAACTAGTTTGGGGCCCATCCCTAGCTGGAAACCAAATTCAACCCTAGGGCAAGGCCATTTTCATAGGCCCTTACACCATTTTTACTCCAGGACATACAAGGATTTATTCAGGATTACCATATCTAGGATTGGCTACCACTTTATGGGGTCAACCTCCTTCAATGGGAATCCTTCCGCAAGGATCTTTCCTTGCCCAAACAATGAACCCATTAATGCCCACTCCCCAACCCTCTCAAGCTTCATATATGAGAGGACCAATAGGTATTACAATGCCAAATCAACCTGTATATGGTCCTACTAGTACTTTGGTGCCACATCAATATTACTAGTACTCACAGCCAAACCGACAACTTCCTTTTCTAGCTACGTTAGATTTAATGGATTTGCCGAGGTTGACAAATGATCCCATAATCCATGCCCCATTTTGGCCCCCTATCCTTGAAAAAATCTAGTCTGACATCCCTAATTTCGACATAAACCTAGAGAAGATCCAAAAAACCATGTCATGAACTTCCATATTTGGTGTTCAAACTCCTTGATGGATGATTCCATTCAGTTACGAATTTTCTAGAGAACACTCAAAGGAATGGTAGCTAAATGGAATATTGAACATCCAAAGAATTCTTTTGGTGAATTCAACACTTTCGCCAAGGAATTTATGACTCACTTCTAACTTCCCATTCAGTATGAGACCGATACTGAGTTGTTAACATCACTTCGACAATCTACCTCCATTCACATTTTTGATCACATTCATGAATCAAGGTGATGAAAATGGTTGATTAAAGCCACCATCCCAGACCAACTTTTGGAATATTGGTTCACAAAGTCACTTTTACCACTCATTGCTAGAGACGTCGCCATGGGAGGCATTGTAACCAACGAGCAAGCAATCATTTGTGCCCGGTATTTAGAATTGGTATATTCACAGTCTGGCACATTATATGATTTGATTCCAGATGCTCCTCGTCCATCAAATGATCAATCAAAAACAACCTTAGGACCCCATGTCAATGGTATGGTGGGTCCCGTATATTCCACTACAGTTGGCCAATTGACTGGGAATCTTATTCAATCAACTATAGCTCACAATCCCACCTCTTTTTTTCCCGCTACCACCTCCACTTCAACCCATGTTTAAACCTCCAAGGTCAACTCAATGCAATCAACCACACCCAAAAACATACAATAATATAGAGGAAAAATGAAAGGTAATGATAATAATAAAAAGAAGAATCCTTCTAAGTAGATAGACCCAAAAACCAAATACCCCAATGTTGGGGGAAAAAAAATAAAAGGAAAAATATCCCTGCATGGTATGTAAGGAGGACCACTACACTAAAGACCCCCCTCACCTTGCCAAGGTTCATGAATATCTTAAACGAGGGGGAAGTCCTTCCCAACCAACAATATTAACTAATCTGTCCGCGCCCCCCCCCCCAACAACAACATATGATAGAACAAACCCACACACCCCCATCTGGGGGAAACACAAAGTTCTCAATGAAAAATGTTTTGATGGTTAAATATATGGTGGAATTAAAAACCAGAGCCAATAACTATGACTCCACGGAGGAATAAATTTCATCAAAGGATCCTCCACCAACTTCACCACCCACTATTCCTCTCAAGTTATATAAATTGGCTTTCTAACTTTCCATCTTCCCCCCCAAAGGGGTACTTCAACATACCACCCACAATCCGAACGCTCAGGAAACCCAACACTATAGCATAATGGAAGATCTTTCCCAGGCCCCATGTGCCATGTCTGCACTCAAAGTATTGCAGAGTTTTCCTACACAACGAAAAGACTTGCTATCAACCATAGGGGGAATAAACCCTTCAAAGTATAAAATTATTTCCTTTAACACAAAATAGAGCAAGCCATGCCTATCACACCAACTGACATTGCAAATTACAATTTGGTGTTTGAATAAGAAAATATTTTGTATGGTGATTGATGAAGGAGCGACCACTTGTATTATGTCTCTTTCATGTTCGAAATCCATTGGTTCTCCACAGATCACCACATATTCAACCATCCTTAAAGATTTTGATAGTAATATTTTAAACCCCATGGAATTCTCACCTCCCTATCCATTGAGCTTAGGGGTGAGAATATCTTCGTCGAAGTCTAAGTGGTTGATGCCACACTTGACTACAATATGCTCTTAGGAAGCACTTGGCTCTATGCAATGAAGGATTTTTCATCCACTGTATTTTGTCTTGTACAATTTCCACATCAAGGAAAGATAATTACAGTTGACCAATTGGATAGTTGCACCCTGACTTTCATGCTAACTCGAGTACCACTGTGCCCTTTATAGGTGAATCATTTGGGGGGTATGAAAGCATCGATATAGGTATGCTTAAATACTTGTCTCTTATTGGGATATTCCCCTTCCCTACACCCAACAATCACCCACATAGCTCCCTTCAACATGATATCTTCTATTGTTAGCACATCCCTTGGTTCTTACGATCCTTGGGTGCTTCCTTACCCTTGAGAAGTAAACTCTTACAGAGATTCTATGCCATTGTCATCATCTAAATTATCATATTCAGTGATACATTCAGTAAGAGAATATGTTGAAACTGATCTTAGTCTACCACTGGATGAGGAACTAGATCAATCTTCCTTACTGGGTTAACTCTCCATTTACTTCGCATGAAATCCTAAATGATGTTTTACCTTTATATGAGGCCATCTTGGAAGTAATGACTTCAGGAGAGAGACCATGGGAATATCCACATCATTGATCATCTTTCCTTCCTAGTCAAGAAAAAGGAGAGACACACATTCAAACCCTCGTTTCAACTGATGATCAAGACCAATCCCAATTCCATTCCACTTCATAGTCCATCTTATCTGAAGGAAACCTAGGTAACATCTCATAAAGTTTTTCAATTGATATTTCAGTGAAACCTGGGGTCGTGGAACACATCTAGATAGGTGCATCATGTTCCCCTCTAGAAATTGAATCCTAGACTTCTCTATTCAAATAATTTTGTGATATATTTTCTTGGTCCTATGAGGAAATTCTTGGAATAGACCCCCGAATTGTTGCACATAAAATTAAAACTTACCCCTGATCCCATCCCGTTCGACAACGACTCCAACTATTACACCCTAGGAAATTTGCGGCAATCAAGGCAGAAGTTGAAAAATTATTGAATGTTGGCTTTATTTATCTAGTTCCCTTAACTAAATGGGCATCAAACATTGCACGCATTACTAAAAAACAAGGCACTATCCATGTATGTGTTGATTATAGGGATTTAAACAAGGCCCTTCCTAAGGAAAACTACCCCATCCCTTTCATCGACCAAATTATCAATGATTGTGTTGGATGTGAATTATTTTCATTTATGGATGGCTTCTCTAGCTATAATCAAATCGAAATCATTTTGGAAGATATTTTGAGGGTTCACCTTAACCCCTTCCTTCAAAAAATATGACCCAATTACTCTACTTCTTGTTTCCCAAAAGAAAATTTGGATATTTTTACATACAATATATTTTTCTCAAGAATTTGTAGGACTTTATCCACATGTTTAATGTGGCCGTCCCATGATTTTCTATAAATAAGTATATCATGAAATAAAACCAACACAAACTATCTATGTTGGGGTTGAAAACTTTTGTTCATAAGGCTTTCAAAAGTAGGAGCATTAGTCAACCCAAAAGGCATGACCAAGAACTCATAGTGTCCATCATGAGTTCTAAAAGTTTTTTGGGGAATTTCTTCTTTTCTTAATCTGATCTTGTGGTATCCTGATTTAAGATCTAGCTTTTTAAATTAAGTCACTCCATCAAGCTCATCTAATCTCTCATCAATATTTGGAATACAAAATTTATTCTTTATGGTGATTTTTTTTTGTTTGTTTAATAATACATAAATCTAGCATGTCTTGTACCATTTTCTCAATATCTCCTTTTTTCTAATGAGGATATATATAAGGCCATTTATTAAGAGTACTTCCATGTATTAGTTCAATTTTATGTTCATGATCCCTAGATGGAGGAAGCACTTTAGGAATTTCTTGGAAGATCCTATGGTTATTTTCCAAGATGTATTTTAATTCCTCTGGAATATTTTCGGCTTCCTACTTTACTTCCATAGAATAAAGTCTAACCAAAACTATTGGGCTCCGTTTTTGTCATATTTCTTAGCCCAATAAAGCCATTATTCTTAAACTATTCCTCTAATTTTGTTAATAATACACACTATAAATCCTCATTAACTATAATCATTCATAATTATACATCCTGTGTGGTTAATACGTCATTTTTCTATGTTTTTAGTGATTAAAGGTGATTATATAATAGTTTTGTTGATGATGGTTCATGTTAAGTATTCATGTAGATCAAGCGTCTTCTAGAAGTGATATTCAACATTAAAATTATTCTTACATTTGTAGTGTTCCTCGCCAAGATTCAATTTCTTGCATAGGCCACAGGTGTTAGTATGAAATAAAACTGAGTTCATTTCTTGTACCACCATGTTCAACATTCTCTCACCTACAATTCTCGTACTCGATATTGTATCTTAGCTTACTAGTGCATCTCCGAAAAAAAATAGAGAACATGGATTTTATTCACAGCGACGTCGACATGCTCTCATATGTGTCATAACAAGCCCAGGTTGCATGTGTGGACCTCTAGCTCAAAAACAACAATTCAGCTCAATTTGTTAATAGTTTTCAAACAATAGATTTCCACCTCGATTTTAATGCAAATGGAGACGAATATGAAGAATATGGAACATGGGATTTGTTCCTAGTATGTAAAATTGAGAATGTGCCGGTGGTTTTTCAAAATTTGAAAATTTTCTAGAGATATGGTCGGATATTCAACATCAATTTTCCCAAGGATGCATGAATTCACCCAAATTGCCTATTATGACTAGATTTGAAAAAAAAACAAAAACAAAAAAATGACCACATTTCATTTGATTCGAGTTTGGGGGATTGGATATGATCCTTCTCATCCAATTTTTATGTATAAATATGTAATCATCAAGAGTAGGGGGATTCAATAAGTTTGTATACGAGAAAAAAACATTTTTGTAATATATACAAGAGAAAAGTATTGTAAACTTGTAATCAAAGTTTTAATTTTAATGAAGAATTGATGAGTTTTGGTGCATCACTTCAGCCTAATATGATAGTTCCTAGCAACGCTATCCACCTGGGGAGTGCCTCTTAGTGTGGGTAGGAATTGGTCTATTTTCTTAGCATAAGGTTTGCATATTTCATCATTTGATTTCATAAATAGTATTCCTTTGTTTTAATTGTGAGTTCTGGTTTTTAAATGTAGTATTACTTTTATTTTTAATATACCTCTATATCCAATCTAACACTTGTCCATGAGTGGAATGGTAGAAGGCTCACATTTCAGTTCAAGTATTTCTTTGGTGAAGGAACATAATCGTGGCAACGCACAATCTTGAATGATTTCATTAATGAAATAAAATAGAAATGTGTTCCACACATAGCATTAGTTAATAGTTTGAATTAAATACATGCTATGCCTATGTATTGACTTCATTTGGTTTATGATTCTTCAGTCTACACAGTTCTATTTCCATCTCACAAGTGACAAGTATATATTTGTTCAGAGATATAAAATCAGGGACAAAAGTTTGGTTTTACACATAGTTATGGCCTTGTAGTATGCATTGAGATAGTAGTTTTGATCATGTTATACATAGTTTGTATTTGTTGATGCAAATGACCAGTGGCTTGTTTCCTTATTAAAATACTAACTTTGCTCTATTTCTTAGTGGACAACTATTATAATTATGATTTAATTCTATGCTTCATATTACTAGGTTTCTTCATTTGTTGAATGAAATACAAGGAATTATGGCTTGTTGCAATTATCTAACTCCTCAAGAACTCATCAATATTGTTAAAAATGCATGAACACTTAAATCCTTATTGTGAGTTCAGATTTGAGAAGATAGGTAACTTTTTTAACCCCTTGTTGTGAGTGAAAAAACGTGTTGTGTATCATAAACACGACTTTGTCAGAATGACCTTTGCACCAAAAAAAGATACCTATATGCAACAATGAAGTACCACATGAGAAGCATAGTGTCTTGTATTTTCTTAGTTTATTTTGCTACACCATTTTTTTTAGTCCTATAGAATGTAAATATGAGTTGCAGAGTTAACTGTAGGATTGCTCACTTATGACCAACTTAGGGTTTTTCATTCTGTGGGTGACATAGTTTGTAGCTGTGTGATCTCCACCATGAATGTTATAACCCCTTATCAGTGAACAAGGATTTAAACTTAGACAATTTTATTTTTTGTTGCATTTCATTCTTTGTTAAGTATAAATTTATACAACTTTGTTTGGCTCATAAGTATTAGATTTCTTTTAAAGGATATATCATTAAAACCTCTGCTACTTTGTCATAAAAAATTGAATAAGTCAATATTGGTGATAAGATCTAGTTAGAGTCACCTCTTTGCATGTATAAAAACCGTCTGAATGCAAAAGTGCAACAACACCATTTATCTCTACCATGCTTGATGTGTTATTTGCAAGTGTGAGTGCATACGATTTAGGTTAATCAAGAGTTTTGGGATTTAATCTTAAAGCTGAAAATTCCACTTTAGGTCAGTAGAACACACTTATGAGGGTTTGAGTAACCTCATCTGGTCGACTGATTTGAATGCCAGTTTGGGTAAATTCTATGTTTACTTTTACATAGCACATTACTTATGAATTTGGTCATTAGCTAGAATTTGAATTCCTTTTATAACCATCAACTAGTAATGAAGATGGGATAAATCATCGACGTGTGCATGTGTAGACTAATGATCTGGACATGATCATATGTAGAGCTATGATATTCTATTCATGCTTAATTGTAGTTGCATGGATTGAGTGCAATTGTTTGCATTTCTTTTCTGCTTGATCGTTTTCATGCTTTGATGAGTTGTTTGTAGGTTAAGTGTGGTTTCATTGTCTTGTGGATTTGTCATTTTATTCCATTTTGAAGTGTGTTTTGATGACATTGGTTGTCATCATAGGTTATAATAGCCTTTGATCCTGCATTTCATGTGCTTTCACCTCTAAGTTTACGAACCTCCTAGTCTATAATTTAATGTCTAGAAATCACTGCATATGATTCTCCTAACAACAACTACCCTACTATTTTTTAGGATCTTTTCCGTTCTATGAGAGTTGATGACCTAAGTTCATATTGATTTCCTTCCAATTCAAATATCATGAATAATTCATTATATTTTGTAGAAATTGTACCTAATGTTCTAAACCATTGAATGGATATAACAACATCTACTCCAATGGGAATGGCATACATTGGGATTTCTAAGTTATATTCTCCCATACTAAGTTTGATGTTGTGACATTTTCCTACACAATCAATGCTTCCTCCATTAACAACTAAAACATGAAAAATTGTCACTGGATACACAAAACAATTGAGGCTCTTTGCTAATATTTTATCAATGAAGTTATGGATACTAATTGAGTCAAAACGAACTATGAAATTTTGATTCTTAATGTATATTACAATCTTAAGGGTTTGAGGTGCTAAAAAACTCGCCAATGCATGAATAGATATTTCACACCCATGGACACCTGGAGGGCATACTTGTTTGTCTTTGCAGGACCTTACCTGCTGAAAACTATTCATGAATGAACTATGCAACTTGAACCTTAATAGGGGCTTGAAATCCCACATGGTGGATACCATACCCCACACGTGGGAGACCATTGATGATGATTGTTTCACCTTAAGGATAGAGGAAGTTTCCTTTGAAGTCACCTTGACATCATTGGAGGATGAGATTTCACCCCTCTTACATGTGGACATAGCCTTTGGAGGACTAGGATGTCACCCATTATCCATTGATGTCATTTTGAAGGCTAGGGTTTGATGGATGATGTGTCTTTAGAGGTGGTTTGATAGGTGGAGGTTCATGGGATGGGACATTAGCACACAAGATCATGAAACATGGCATTTGAAGGTCCAAAGGTTTATTCATTGATGTTGGAAATTACATTATCTATCCCTATGTCACCCTCCTAGGGCATGACATCATCCTTTTTAGGGTTTTATTTAATGTAATTTTCATTTTTGCAAATTGAAAAGGAAAATGAAGGGGTCCGATCTTCTTCTAATTTGTTGTTGACATTTTAAAGTGGACAAATTGGTTTAGATGGCCTCATATAAATAGAGGAACATCTCATTTTTATTTCTCTTCATTCATTCCTCACCATTTGTGAGAAAAAGTCTGAAATTTGCTCCCTACTTGGCTATGTCTCTCTTCTACACTCATGCGACTTTCTTGGAGGATAAATTTGTGGATGCTTTGGATGATTTGTTGGATGGAATTTTTGAAAGTGGTGTTTTATATCATGCTTTCTTGGTGAGATAAGTGAAATATTTGAAATTTTATCTTTGTGCTATCAAATGTTGTAGAATAAGTGCTTCCTCCTCTCACAAGGTCATTCTTGTTCAAATTTGGTGAAATGTCATTGGTAGGGTTAGACTCCTAAGCCCCTAAGGTGATAGAACTTTAGGATTTTATCCCTAGACACTTGATTTCTTGATCTAGTTGAATTACTAAGAAGAGAGAAAAGGTTCCTAGTGCCCAAAAGTGCTTGCACTCTAACAATCCTTCTCTTTAAGGTTTAAACCCTAAGGCTCTAATGTGCTAGCACCTTAGAGTTTAAACCCCACATATTAGTCTTTGTTAGTTCAATATTCAATCATTGTTTCATTTTCTATTGTAAAGACTCCATGTCCCTCAAATACACTAATATACAACTCTCTTGTGGTGAAATTGATCAACAAGCTCTCTCTTTCAATTTTCTCAATCTCTCTACTAATTTTCCTAACCCTGCCTTAAGTTAATTCGGTAGTAAACTTATTGTTGTTGAAATTTTTTTCTACAACTGTATTAATACAATAATTTTGCTGCATACACTCTCATAAAGGTGGTCTAACATACTAAGAAATTTTATCTAACAATTGGATAATGTTCTATTGAGTTATTGCTAAGTTTTCATGGTCAATTGTTGCAATTCAGAAGTGCAATCATTGATATTTTTATAATTATTTCATTGTTGTTGTACTACTAATTACTGCAATTCCATAACAACCATAGAAATCTTCACTATCTAGTGTATTAAAGAGGTATTATTTGTTTTTAGGGAAATCTTCACTTTCTCTTGAAGCCCTTATCTCTCAAGTTTACGTGGTGACTCCAATGAGAGTAGTTCCGTCACTCTCCTTTGATGATCCATGAGGGATTCATTTGGTCTTAGTGATTGATGAATCTAGAATCCATTCAAGGTCTTCACGAGTCTTACCGGTCCACTTGTCTTCATCCCTTTGGAAGAGCTTCAGACTTGGTTATCCTACCCATATGTTCGGTCCCGACTATTGACTATACCTCCCCGAAGGCCAACTACGTGTTGGTAACCTTAGTGAGATTTCTTAGGTATCTATAAAGGTGACTGTGGGGGGATTCCTATGATACCCGAGGAAAACATAGTATCACACTTTCAATACCCTTGGATGGTGATCTCGTGAAAGTTAGGGTTGCTTGCACTGAGAAGGGATGTTATGTAGAGGATAACGTAACTTATTATCTTATCTTCACTGACGACTTGACATCACGTCTTTAAAATATCCTTCTATATATTGTTTCTTGGTTGATTACCTATATTTTTTTTTTTATCTAGGAGTGTGTTTTTTCAAAGTTCATAGTTGGCCTTAGAAAAAGTTAAATTTTCTCCATGGCCAATCACATGCTTCATAGATCCTGGAGAATGCAAGGGTTGGATCTTGAAGATCAAGGTCATCCAAACAACCCTTCCAACAAAATAATAGTTAATGAAGAAATTGTGTCTGAAACGTGGAGTATAGGTCCTTCAGGTGACCCCATTGAAGGGGCAGTTGAAACCATTAAAGAAGGTAACTTCCTCACCAATCCCCCTCCCTCACTAGTCACCATGGTACCTACCTATTTTAATATTGAAAATTATCCCCTACCACCCGACATGTACAATATATGATCTTCTGGCATGCACGCATCAACGTCCACCTCTATAGCTGAAATAGTAATACCCCCAATGGATCTTGAAATTTCCACCCTGACATACATTACAACTTCTGGAACTCTTCCTTAGTGGCCGACATTGTTGACCCCGCCAACCCCACCACAAATATTTGCGGGGACAACTCTTATTCCCTCCTCTATAACTGAACCTAGGTTGACACCAAGCACAATACTTGGTCATCCTCTACAAATTCACTCTAGTCAGACATCCAACAATGGCGTTTCCATGAGCCCTGCATAAATTACCCTATCTTTTCACCCCTCCAGTCAAGTAGGTAACTTAATGACAATCAACCAAATTTTTTATCCTACACCAACTATTCACATAGGAGGTTCTTCTTTATCTCCCACTGGGGAGAAAATTATAACTAGGGGGAAACCCTCATATGCAGGGCCATCTACAACATGGGGGAAACAACCAACATGGGGGAAAAACCACTATGGGGACAACAACTAGTTGGGAGGAAACCCTTAGTTTTAGTTCCATTACCGACCCGGGGGTAACCCCCCTAACAACTAGTTTGGGGCCCATCCCTAGCTAGAAACCAAACTCAACCTTATGGGAAGGGCATTTCCATAGGCCCTTCCACCACTTCTACTCTAGTCCATATAAGGAATTATTTAGGATTACCATATCTAGGAGTGGCTACGACTTTAAGGGGCCAAACTCCTTCAATGGGAATCCTTCTGCAAGGAGCTTTCCTCACCCAAACAGTGAACCCATTAATTCCCACTCCCCAACCCTCTCAAGCTTCGTATATGGGAGGACCAATAGGTATTACAATGACAAATAAACCTATGGAGGAGTGGCATAAATTATGGATAATCAATATATATATATATATATATATATATATATATATATATATATAGGTGGATAATCAATAAAACAAACAATTTAATAAAAGGCCAAAAAATTAGAGAGTTGGTAGAAATTAGCCACTAAAACATGTGTCCATGGCGCTTAAGCCTAAGAATATAAAAAAAAATGGATGTGTACATGGCGCTTAAACCTAAGAATATATGTTTAGGGTTTGAGGTTTTTATTTCCCTCCCTCAACGAATGTCTAGGGATTGAGGATGATGTTTCCCTACCAATAATATGGTCAACATGGCCTTAAGACCCATTCACAATGCATGAAACATCTTAATGGTACCCATATCCAAATCCTAGGGTAAAGACCCCCTAGTGAGGGAATGTATCACTATGTCTAGGGTTTGTTCATGGAATAGTTCAATTAAGGATTAAGGCCCTTGTTTACCCTGTTGAACATGTTTAGGTGACAAACCCATTTCTAGTGCACAAAACCTACTCATAGCACCTATATCTCACCCACGAGACTATAAAGGATGCCTATAAAGGAATCATGTTTTGGTTTGAGGACTCGTTCAAGGATCTTCAACTTGAGAATATTCAACAATATCCCATGTTTTTTATTTTCATTCCTTGACCATGCTCAATGCCTCGCGACACATCCTTAATGTGAAAAACATCATAATGGCATCCATATTCAACTTTAATGCTAAAGACCCCATATAGAGGGTTTTGGCATGGTTTGTAGGTGTTGTTCATGGTGATTGGGCTTGAGAAGTGGTGTTTAGGGTCTAAGGCCCAAGTGTTTTCCTCCCATAACCATAGCGCATGAGATTTATAAAGTTAATTTAGGTCTTAATCCCTTGTTTCCCCGGACCATGTCGAAGCCTTGAGCCCCATTTTGTAGTGATCCTTAATTATTAGAATTGAACCACAAATAATGTATTCAAAGAATATAAATGTAGAAAAGTAGATACAAGAGACAATGAGATGTGATATGTGAAATATAACCCAAGTGTATTAATGATTTCCATAAGAAATAAAGAAACATTCATGGGCCTCTTAAGGTAGGGAGACCTCTCGTTGATCAGAGCTCCAATTACATCAATAATTGATTAAAAACATTCCATATCCTTCTAGATCTATAAATAGAATCTTAATAGTGAAACCCTAATTACTTATGGTCCTGTCATTAATGATAGTGGGCCTTATTTGATAAATAGGACCTTTTTACATTAAGTAACTATCCACTAACTATCTAATGAGACTTATTCAAAGAACATGGCCATCTACATTAATTGAATAACTTCTAAGTACCCTAGAGTAGGGAGGTTAGGCTACGAATGTAACATGCCCTCCCCCTTCAAAATAAGTGTTGTCCTTTAGGTTGTAGGTGTGGAAATTTACATAGAATAATTATTGGTTCCCATGCGATATATTTTGGCTACATATCTTTCCATTGGATCAATACTTGTCTAAGTATGCACTAGCTCAATTCAATCTCTCTCATAGCCAATATTTATTTTGAATGGAGCCAAATGGACCCTTATTCATCAATTTATAGTAGGTTAGTTTTCACTTTACAATTCACTCCCACTACCTTCTTTAGATAAGACACTTTAAATACTAGATGTGTCATGGAGTGGGTTGGAAGAGCCAATTTATAGGAAATTTATCTAATTCGATGCATGAAATTATAGGGTCCATAGAAATTTGGTGTGAGTTTCTAGTGGGTTTTTTCTTTAAGGGATGTTTTCTTATAGCATTGAAGGTGAAGAAATACCTAATCCCCTTCTACAAATGAATGCTTCAAGCAATGTTATCTAGCTTGTTGCTTCATTCTTTTTTGAGCCATAACCAAATTGTCCTTAAGCATGTAAAGAACATGTAGAGAATGGATTCTTTGGTATTAAGCGTGTGATCCAGTACAAAAACCTTGGAGGCTCGTAAATTTCAAGCCACTAACAAGGATTTTTTTTTCCATTGATAGCTTTATATGGTGTCATTTTGGTAGAACCATGGTACCACCATTCTACAAGGGGTATAAATTTAGGTCGATCATATTGTGAGTTATAATACTTGCACAACATATTTTTGGAATAGTCTGATCTAATTACACTACTTGGACATACTTATATCCAAGTTTATATGGCATCACTTTCATCAGTTTGGGATTATCATCGGTTGATTGTTTCACTCATGGTTTTGCAACTGTTTAGGCTATTGCATAGTGCTTCAGTTACGAGGACATAACTTGGAAGGTCTTGGTTAGCACACCTGGATGAGTTCCTTTCCCAATGCAAGTTCTCGATTACGTTCTGAAACAATTTTTTTATTGAACGACCTGGAGGTTTGATGGCTGTTATGGAAAAACCTTTCGCCTCAAGGAAAACTACTTATGGACTTAGAGAAGGAGTGTTTTAGTGTTCGGGATTGTGAAGAAGCAAGGTTGTGTGTTCAGTGGCCAGAATAATATCTTGAATTTTTCCGGTTAGAAATTGTATTAGCTATGGACAACAGTGAATCTCATGTTGAACTTGTAGGGCAGTTTCTAGAGTTGTTCAATCGAGCCCATATATAGGAGCATTGGGCACTCAAAGTGATGATCTAGGTTAACCTTTTAATTGGTTCATGTTTTTATTGGAGATGTGTTGCTATTCCTTGCACGTTAGGTTTTATATTTTACCGCGAGTAACTATCAATCAAAATGGAAAACACAGAATCAAAGAATAGGAACCGAACAGAAAAAAATTCATAACTATACACGCATCAGGTTTTAACATTTTTATCAATTTTGACTTCCAGCAATCATCGTTCTCAAATGCCTAATATAGTGTTCGAGTTCTATCTTTTGTTTGTAAGTTTTAGTTTGTTTTTATTGCCCTGTTAAGAACAAGCTACAAAATCTGAGATTCTGTTGCTTGCTCTTTTAATATTTGTTTATGATTTTTTTAGGTTAGTTTTCACTTTACAATTCGATCCCACTACCTCCTTTAGACAAGACACTTTAATACTAGATGTGTTCTTGAGTGGGTTGGAAGAGTCAATTTGTAGGAAATTTGTCCAATTCTATGAATGAAATTGTAGGGTCCATAGAATTTTGGTGTGAGTTTCTAGTGGTTCAATGCATAAAATTGTAGGGTTCATAGAACTTTGGTGTGAGTTTTTAGTGGGTTTTGTTTTTGAGGGATGTTTTCTTATAGGGGGAAGGTGAAGAAATATCTAATCCCCTTCCCACTATAAAATGCTTCAAGCGATGCTATTTAGTTTGTTGCTTCATTTGTTTTTGAGCCATAACCAAATTGTTCTTAAGCGTGTAGAGAACATGTAGAGAATGGATTCTTTGGTGTGTAGAGAACATGTAGAGAATGGATTCTTTGGTGTGAAGTGTGTGATCCAGTATAAGAACCTTGGAGATTCCTGGTAAATTTCAAGTCTAACAAGGGTTTTTGCCATTGATAGCTTTATATGATGTCATTTTGGTATCACCATGGTACCACCATTCTACAAGGGGTATAAACTATGTCCATTAGTGTGGCGTTTCTAAATAAAAGAATCACAAATAGGTTTGTTATGAACTAAACTCCAAAAAATAGCTAATGAATAATCCACTTAGAGGGGGAAACCTCCTTTTACAATATATTCAATGCACAAGACAAAATGATATGCTTATACAAATGATTCTTCTTTTTATATATAAATATGAGATAAAGTGAGCATGATGTAACCTACCACTAAGCTGATCTAATCATAATTAATAAATTAATAATAAATGATTGTTATGGTCTTAAGGCCCGGTTCGCCAAACCTTATTTGTCAAAACCCTATTTGTCAATATCACATATTTTGAGTTAATGATCTTGGTATTGGTGAGGTACCACCAAAGAAATTTATGTCGATCATATTGTGAGTTATAATACTCACGGGCTAACTTGGGAGCAATCATCCCTCCCGACACATTTTCCAACAGATCAACATATGGGTTGGTTTAAAATGGGGCAAAAACCCTAAAGTAAAGTTTTGAAATGCATGAAACTTTCATCCATGTCAAATTCAGGCTACCCCTTAAAATCTAACCGGATTCAAGCCCATTGTTTTGCCTGAAAAGAGAAAAGATTACTCCTTCGTTAGCTTACTCCCTCACACAATTGCTAACTCCCTCGCACCATTACAGTGCTTGGAAATACTTATCATCCCAATTGATTTAATCTTGAAAATTGCAAGTTTATATGGCATCACTTTCATCACTTCGGGATTATCATCGGTTGATTGTTTCACTCATGTTTTTCAAAGAAATGTTTTAAAAAACAGTTTAGTGCTATGGCTCGACATGTGATGTTTGAACTTCCATGTCAATTGTTTGGGCTATTTCATCACCACTTAGCGCTCAATACCATGACCATACACTTGCTCGAGCCATGTGTACACTTAATGCCATAATTAAGCCTCCCCACAATTTGATCATGAATTAAATTGATGCGATCTAATGCAGCTTCAGTTACGAGGACATAACTTGGAAGGACTTGGTTAGAACACCTGGATGAGTTCCTTTCCCAACACAAGTTTATGATTACGTTCTGAAGCTGCATTAAATCTGTCGGTGGTTTCATTACTATCCCATGTACTCCAGGTTGAATGTATTTTTCTGTTTTTTCAGCGCCCTTCGCTCCTATTGATCATGAATACGAGTGCTGGAAACATTTTTTTTTATTGAACATCCTGGAGGTTTGATGCCTAACATGCATGGAATGCTTGAAATTCCTATGATTTGGAAGATGTTCGGGATGCTTATGATTGACCTTAGAATTAAGAGAAAAACATACAGGTGAGGTTACGCTCACAATTTTTTTATTGAATGAGGATTGGTTACATCATTGTATAGGAACTAGTTTTAATTAAGCGGTTACAACAAACAATGAGAAAATAGGATCTACATTAAACACCAGTAGAGTTTGTCTAGGTAACTATCTAATGCTCAAATATTTCCAAGTCTCCCCTTTAATGGAGAATGGATTGACTTTTACACCTAACATATCCCTAAACAACTCAAACTTAATTTTTCCAAGAGGCTTAGTGAAAATATCAGCAGTATTTTTACAAGTATTACAATACATAAGATCTATTTCATTGGACTGCAACGTTTTTCTAACAAAATGGAATTGAGCATCAGCGTGCCTTGTCCTTGCATGACAAATCAGATTATTTGCGAGCTTGATTGAACTTTGATTATCACATTTTATGATTGTAGGTTCCTTTTGTTCTTCTCCAACATCTTGAAGAAGTCTTCTCAACCAAACAACTTCACAAGTTGTTGCACACAAATTTTTATATTCTTCTTCAGTAGAAGACAAAGATAGAGTAGGTTGTTTTTTACTGCTCCATGAAACAACCCCGGATCCAATGCCAAACACATATCTAGTGGTTGATCTTCGATCATCCGGATTTCCAACCCAATCAAAATCTAAGTAACCTATCAACTCAACATTAGATGCATCAGTATATTTAATACCATAATCAAGTGTTCCTTTTAGATACCCGAGTACCGCCTTGCATTCCAATGGCTTTCTTGAGGTTTCGTCATAAACTGACTTAACACACTCACAAAATATGCAATATCAGGTCTGGTTGTGGTGAGATAATTCAAACTACCCACCATCTCTCTATACATAGTGGCATTCACTTCCTTCGAACCATCATCACAAGAAAGTTTCACATTCTGCTGCATGGGAACAATAGAAGACTTACATTGATCCATTTGAAATCTCTTAATTACTTCTTTGACATACTTACTCTGACAAACAAAATTTTGGCCTACATTTCTCCAAACTTCAAGACCTAGGTAGTAATGTAACACACCAAGATCTTTCATTTCAAAAACTTGTGACAACTGCTCCTTGATTTCATCAATTAAGTTCCCTGCATTTCATGTAATTATTAAATCATCAACATATAAGGAAATCAATACTATATACCCCTTCTCATCAAATTTGGTATACATATTTGGATCACTCTTGCTCCTTATAAAACCTTGTTGAAGAAAGAAAGAGTCTATCTTCTCAATGCTTTCTTTAACTTACACACTAAGTGTTCTTGCCCATGTTCCACAAACCCTTCAGGTTGAGTAAGGTAAACCTCCTCCTTTAACTCACTATTCAAAAATTCAGATTTAACATCTAATTGGTGTAGCTTCCAATGGTACTTTGTAGCTAAAACAATTAACAATCTGATAGTATTCAATTTAGCTACTAGTGCAAATGTTTCAACATAATCAATACATTTTGTTTGTGAATACCCCTTTGCCACCAGTCTAGCCTTATATTTGTCTATACTACCATCTAATTTAAACTTGGGTTTGTATATCCATTTGCATCCAATGGGATTTTTATGTTTAGGCAATTCAGTCAATTCCCAAGTACTGTTTTTCATTATAAATTCATGTTCTTCCTCCATTGCATTTCTCCATTCATCATGTTTATTGGCTTCATTAAAACTCATGGGTTCTATGAAATTTGAAATGCTACTTATTAGGGCATAGTATCTATACCTCTCAGGGAGTCAAACCTGTCGTGAATATCTTATCAACTGATTATCTTCCTCCCTACTTTGTGAATATCTGTCTTCGCCTCTAGGTGAACTATGACTGCTTGAAGTGTCCATATCACTGAGTCCTTTTTGCTGCTGTTGTTGTCTCTGTGGTTGTGGTTGTTTCTATGGTGGTTGTTGTGGTGATTGTTGCTGCTACTACTCTTCTTTAACTCCTTCATCAAGAAGTCTATGCCACTCCTCATGATTGGTGTCGTCATGATTTCTCGCTTCCTTCTCATGGACAAGTACATCTCTACTCGCAAATACTTTGTGAGTAGAAGGATCAAACAATTTGTATGCTTTGAATTCAGAACAATACCCTATGAAAATATATTTAGTGGCTTTAACATCCAATTTCTTCCTATTCTCCTTTGGAATATGTGCAAAATCCTTACACCCAAATACTTTCAAATTATGAACTGCAAGTTTGGAACCATACAAGGCTTCAAAAGGAGTAACATTATCAAGACACTTTGTTGGACTTCTGTTCTTTAAATAAACTACAATATTTATGGCTTCATCACAAAATGTATTGGAGAGATTCTTACCTTTCATCATACTGCATGCACACTCTACTACATTTATGTTTTTCCTTTCAACCACTCCATTCTGTTGTGGAGTGTGGGGTACTATAAATTGTTGTACTATTCCATGATCTTTGCAATATTTGATGAAGTCCCCTGATTTATACTCTCCCCTTTGATCTGAATGGAGGATTTTGATGGATTTTCCTATTTTCTTTTCCACCATGGTTCTGAATTCCTTAAAGTACTAAAAAACATCAATTTTCATTCTACGGAAATAAACCCATGTGTATCTCGTGCAATCATCAATAAATAACAGAAAGTAAAATGCATCTCCTAAAGACCTAGTCTACATAGGCCCGCAAATATCAGTATGCAAAATATATAACACATCTCTCTTTTTCCTATCAGGATTATAGGGGAATTCGTCTCTATGCATCTTTCCTAATACACATCCATCACATGCAATATTATCATTCTTTAACATGGGAAGTATTTCAACCATATTCTATTTCTGTAATAAAAATAAATTAGGATGATTGATGTGGCCATACTTTTGATGCCAAAGACTCTCTATTGGCATAGTTTCAGAATTTAGTGCATGATGTGCTTTGCTGATAACATCAAGTTTGTATAGGCCTCCTTATCTGACTCTCGTTACAACAGTTTTGAATTGGTCCAGCAGAATCTCCTTCACTATGAAATAATTCTTGAAGAATTCAACCTTCAAGTTCTGATCTGTAATGGTGGACACAGAGATCAAATTTTTCTTTATCCCTGGCACATAAACAACATTGTGAATGTGACGAATAGTACCATTTGACAATGTTACTAAAATGTCTCTGTATCCCTTGATCTGATGAGCGCGGTCATCTCCAAGATATATGCTCACTCCATTATGTTTTTCTTTAAAATTAGTGTACCACAACTTGTTACATGTCATATGTACTGATGCTCCAGAATCCACAAACCATGCATCACTATCATCTATTTCAATAGATAAAACAACATTCGACACAAACAGTCTAAGATCATGTGAATCAAAATTCAGGGGTTCATCAATATCATCACTAGCAATAAACAATCTGAGATCATGATTTGAAGAGTCTTTTGCATAATGACCTATATGTTTTCTAGGTTTATTCATAGCCTCATCACTCTTCTTCTTATGACGGTATTTAATGAGATGTCCAGGTCGACCACAATAAAAAAAACTCTTTGACTCATTCCTGTTAGAGGGCATACCTTGATTCGACCTTGGGGATTGTCTTCTCTACGATGAATGACCTCCTCTACCTCTTTCTCCTGATCTCCCTCTCAGGGATCTCTTATTTGACCACAGTGCCAAATCTGTATTATGAGGCTTCAAATTCCCATGCTTCTCTTCCTCTTGCAGGAAAATACCTGTCAATTCTTCAAAAGTAGGAGGTTTCTCCCTTGTTGTGAGACATGTTATGAACATTTGATAATTTTCTAGCATACCATTTAAGGTAATAGTGACAAGATCAATGTTGGAAACTATTTCCCCTATATTTCCTAGCTTGTCTTTCACCTCTTTAATGCGACCCAAAAATGAACTAACAGATTCATTTCCATCCATCTTAATGCCTAGCAATTTAGTTTTCAGGAACACAATACGATTTGTTTTGCTAGTTTCATACAAAACTTTAAGCGCTATCCACGTTTCGGCAGAATTTTTAGCTTCTTTAATATGTGGAATTATGCTATCTTTAACATACATACACAACAATACCTTGGCATTGTTTTCACGCTTCTCCCAATCTTGGATCTGTCTGTTGTCGCACCTACAACCACATCAATTTTTTCTTCAATTCCCTTCGCAATGGTCCAGACACCATAGCCATCCATCAGGGTCTACATTTTGAATTTCCAGTTAATGAAATTCGTGTCATCTAATTTGTTGGCTTTGTTAAGGTAGGTCTCTGCCAATGGATTAGCCATATCTGCAAATGTCTGCTCGTCCAATCAGACAATGGATCCTTGTATCACCAAACACACTTCAATCCTAAAGGTGGTGAATCACCAAGAATATGCAACTTTCATTAATTTGCTGAGAAGTCTGTTTCTCTACCTTCGGATCCAACGATCCGATCCCACCTAGAATCTCCAATGGATCTCCTGATCCAATGCACTTTAGATCTCCTCAACCTCTTCGATCTCCAGTTAGAATTGCAAATTCAAAGATGTTTTACTCTCTTACAAAAAATACCCACTTTTAAATCATAATTCATGTATTAAAAACTAATGTATAAAAAATCTCACACTCATATGTATAAAAAGCTCACATATAAAACACTCACACTCATATGTATAAAAATATCACATATGAAGCGCTCACAGTCATGTATAAAGAGCTCATGTTTCCTACAAAGGAAATAAACAACTCTTTTCATATAATACCATTCATAATTTCTCACACACTCACGCTTGATGATGGTAGAGTGCTCCTAAAAAGAACTCATGCAAACCTCATCCTTTATTTTTCAACTAAACTCACACATTCCACAAAACAACAGTGGTCTCTCCTCTAGAAGAATGAAGGGAGCACTAGCGCTACCATAAGGTGATAGGAGGAGCGCGAGTCATAGTTTCCTGTGCTCCTGGAAAATGGAGGGGGGAGTGTGACCTCCCTATTGCTCTTAGATTCATACACAGGGAGTGTGAGGGGCCCAGAAATTTCAATTTCATAAGTGTGAGGGCATTGGTGCTACTCTAAAACTGTATAGGGGGGCGTTGGTGATTTTTCTCAAATTAATTCGAGATCTCGTACTTTGGATCTCACCTCAGAGAGATGGATCTCTCGGATCTCCAACACAGCTCTGATACCAACTTATAATTAAGAGAAAAACACACAGGTGAGGCTACGCTCACAGTCTCTTATTGAATGAGGACTGATTACATCATTATATCCTTTGTGTTCCTCTTTTTCTTTCCTTTTGTGATGTTTCAAGTAGTTATTTTTTGGTGCATTTCTCCTTTAAGTTAATGTCTTTTGTAAGATTGGATTGCCATAATTTCAAAAGTGAAATAGAAAAATATTAGTTACATTTGCAATGTACTTGAATCTTGAAGTTGTACATGTTTTATGCTTGTTTGAAATTAAATACATTGAAGGATAAGTGTGAAGTTTTATTTTCCAGTGTTCTTAAAATTTTCTTTCTACATGAGTCTCAAAAACATAATAAGTTTCACTACCATCCCTTTGAGTATTTCAGCAACCTCTAAAAATTTTAATTCTTAATCTAAAATCAACTAGACTTTTTTTTGTTAGAAACACCCATATAGTTTAGGAGAAGAGCCTTGGTGTAAGATTGCAAAGTAAATTCTCCAAGGCTATGAAACTATACCATAATTTGACTAGCGAGTGCAAAACTCCATTAGTAGAAAGAAGAGTTTGCTGGGAAAGAACCCCTAACATAGGTGTCAAGCACGAGGTCAAGATAGGCAAGTGGAGTTGATATCCCCTCTTCACTTGTTTAGTGATATTATTACATATTTGGGGATTTTGTATTGAAGTGGAAAGTCCTCTGGGTGACACCACTTATATTTTGATCTTCGGGTTGGGAACTTAGTCCTCCATTCCCTACCCATATGTCTAGTCTTAACCCATGATTGTTATGCATGGTCACAAACTGTAAAGTGGTAACCTTGTGTTTTTTCTTATGACATTATGTAGGTGAGTGAAAGTGGGAAGTGCTTGCGATACATGAGGCAGATACATAATCACCATTTTGACTCCCTTGGATGGTGCACATCTCCATGAGGGTACTTCCACCTTGGGTGATTTTTGTGGGAGGTTACTATAACTATGTCTCACACCTTATTTGGATGGTCTTGGGACTTAATTAGCCCATACAAAATTCTAGAATTCTCTTTTAATAAAATTTTCACTATCTTGGAATTAGGACCTAACCAATCTGGGAAAAGATTTGGGAGAGGTTTTTTGATTGATGTTATCTCTCAGGAAATTTATAATTGAGTTCTCTTTGATTTCTTTATTATTTGACCTTAGGTTTTCATTGTCTTACCACTTTAAAATATATGATTCATAGTAGCTAACCAACTACTTCTCCAATATTGAAGGACCCAAGACCTTTAACCTAAATGTGTGGAGCCACCACCTCAAAGGTGAAGGTTGTATCATAATCACTCTACTCCACGTGATCTAGAGGAAGAGACCCAAACTACATTGGTTTGTCCCAAAAGGGAAGAACCTATGCAAGAATATCACAACAAGAAGGAGTCATTAAAAGAAGGATATCTAAGGGATTTCGATAGTAATGTGACAATTCTAAGGAGAGTTCAATATCCTCTACCACAAGACTATATTTATTCAGTTGATATCAAGGATATTTCTGATCCATATATGAAAAATTATAATCCACCCCTTACTAGTTTGAATAGTACTGTTATTATACATGCAGGAAATTCTAAGAATTTGAATCACATTGTGAACCCCATTTACCAGTGGTCAACCATGAATAACATTGTTAGAAATTCAAGTATTGGGGGCAACGATACCCCCACATCATTTTTTCTAGTGGAGGAGTTTTTCCTCCCATTCCAAGTATTCCAATGATAAGCATGCTCTTGTCCAAATTAGGATCTTCAAGCGGTGGAACCTTCCCTTATTTGCATGTCTCTATCTCTTGAAATTAAGTATCATGTGATGCCACTCTCAAATCCAGAACTATTGTCTTTCTTACGCGCAACCTTCCTAACAATATGGGGTTGATGACCTAGGGTTCTTCCAAAGTTGACCAAAAAAACCCCAAGGAATTGAAATATCAATCTCGAGTCAAGGACCGAAGAAGGTCTCATTCGATATGCCATGAGAATCACAGAGACCATTTGGTATTGTGTTATATATGAAGGGATAAATCATACTAGGAAGCCACTCAAGATAGAATTCATACAGTCCATCAGAGTTCATTAACATACTAACAACACACACCATTAACATATTCATCTATTAAACTCAGAATACACACAACCATTGATAGAGACAACTACAACTTTATATTATCTCCATTAAATGGTAGAATATGTACATCAATAGAAACACAATGCAATAGGGATAACACCCTTCGATATGATACATTCTAAAATTTATGCACTACAATGTGCTATGCACTCTCTGTTTCGATTCTAAAAATACTACTAGATTGAATCCATTACAGACTCTCTACAGGACCATTTCGACCACATACAAAACTATTACAAAGAATCATAACATGACTCCTGCAAAACTCAGACTGACCTTCCTTATACTATAAACCTCAGACTCTTACTTCTCTTTCTTCACTACTCCTCTTCCTTCTCTTATCTACTCTTGCACTCTATCTCTTTCTCCTCTACTCCACTCCCTCTAGTGATCACCAATTTTGCATGCTTCTACCACCCGCATGAAACTCAATTTTGCATGCTTCTACAATGTGCCTTAAATGAAGCCATATACCTTCTTTGACTTATCAACCAATCCTTGAATCTATGTAAGAGGTTGGTGGGGAAAGTCTTTTCACATAATAATGGGAGCATGGGTTGAGTACAATATTCATGCCATGGGAAGTGTAAGAGTCCTAGATTCCTCTAGTTATAGGTAATGACATCCATAATTTCCACCAATGATATCATTTTCATTTACTCTAACATTGTGGGAAGCACTCTAACATTAATTCTCTACATGTTTCATGTTTTATTCTCCATTGCCAACCCATACCAATTTGGAAATTAACCAAAATCAACATCAAGAAGTGGAAAATTTTAGACTTTGGATGAAATATAGTGGTTGTAGGTGAGCATATAGGATAGGGAAGATAACAATTCATCATTCACTATCCATTATATACTCTTTATATCCTTAAGAGTCAAATATAGTTCTTTTAGGAAATTCTTAAAAACAATACAATAGATCAAGCTCTTTCTATCTACACTAAAGAGAACTAGAGAGAATAATATATTTAAGGGACCATGAATTACATAAAGTGGATATATTCCTTATGTTGCATGTTTTAGTGTAAGAGAGTTCATTATCTATCGCAGGATGAATAAGATTCTTGTAATGCTTTGTGTTGAGAAGGTTAGGTAAGAATGTGAGTAGAAAGGTTGGGATGAGAAATATAGAATCTTATTGCTTGGTTTTTTCACCATGGTGGCCTAATAGCCTAGGTTGGGGGTGGTATATACACTAGATGGTTGTGGTTCAATGGAAATTTTTTCTTACATGACCAATCTCTTGAACCAATTTTTGTTAAAAGATAAGTCTCATTTTTTTGTTTATGAATATAAAAAATTACTATTACTCCCTAGTCATAAAAACATTATGTGTTATGCATGCTATGTGTCATTTTTTTTTCTGATTTTGAATTTAAGTATACAAGGAAATGAAGGAAAATTTCATGATGCAAGAGAAGAAAATGATTTATACCTTTTCGGAAATGTTTTTTGGATCGTGGAGTTGACCATCATTCAAACCTGCATTTTTCAAAGACATTAGAAGGTTAAATGACTGGATAATAGCTAAACATCTATGAGGAAGTAACCATGTACAAGTGCAAAGGAAAGCTACTAGGTGGGATTGAAACAAGAGAACGCTTACCTCACACATACATAATACATAAGATAAGACTCCATGTAAAACTCAAGTGCACCACTATATAAGGGAGTTTTATCCTTTGGAATACATTGTGCAAGAAGATTAGATATGAATTATACCTAATAAAATATCATCCCATGCTTGAGCACCCCATGCATAATCAAGATCCATCTTAAACATATGTATCTAGTGCCTCGTCTACCATACAAGAGGTTCAAGAGAATTGTTAAGGCTTGAAGTTCCATTTGCAATTTTTTTATTAAGTGTACCTTACCTTTGGTAGTTTGGAATGGCTTAACTAAAAGACACCATGCCTTCACAATGTTATAAACATCATGCATTTGCTTAATATTTTTCAACCACAAAAAGCTTACTGACATCGTGGGAGGTGAGAACTCATACATCCTTTGAAGAGTATCAACGCCATATTTCTCGATTATGTCATCGCTCTATGATTTCAATGTTCAACTTGTTACATCCACATTCTGAATCAAGGTATTTATCATGTTTATGCATGGAAACAATTCCTCTTTGTATCCCACCTTGTGGAATCACAAGACCTTAACATTGAAATCCTTGGGTTCCTGTCCTTGGCTTATTTTTCTGCTCGCAATGATTTGTGGA
>ML779003.1:1230938-1251350 GCA_009831015.1 Picea engelmannii | reverse complement strand
TTCTTAAATTATATAAGCCTTAACACTCATAATATCTAACCTCAAACTCTTGTAACCCCAAATCCCTTGTAAAATCCCTAACCATTATAATTAGTGTGACTCACATATTTCACCCTAAACCTCTATAAAAATTAATCCACAACCCCTATATCACTTAACGATTATAACCCTTATCAACTAATAACTAATATAAATTAACCCATGGAACCCTAAACCTATAACACTTTTAATCCATAATGTCCAAGCATAACCCTTATAACCCTCGTCAACATGATGAATTGATGATGGAATAAAGTGGGTGTGTCACTCAAATTTGACTCCAGAAACCCTCCCATATTGTTAAGGCGTGCCAATAATCTATCCATGACAAATTTCAGTGCACACAAAAACTATTTGAAAAAATTTCAATGTTGGCCCCATTCGCAGGTCCCTGTTGCCGGTGTCTAGTCCTCGTGCAATTTTTGTTCCTCGTTCATTGTTCCTCGTTCCTTGACCATGTTTTAGTCCCCAAGATCCATTATTTTTGTACAAAATTACATACTAATGGCATAAAATGTCCCACACAAAGACCAAATTAATATCTGCTACATGAGTCTTTTGTCTTTTTTCAACGACTATGTAACGGATCTCAATTCTAAGAAGATTCAAATAGGACCTAAGAAACTTAAGTTCTTTCCTTAACCATGGGTGACATAACACTATCATTCAATAGTAAAATTGTTACATTTCATTGTTTGGCATCATGTGTACTGAGGGCTTGATCCACCATATCCACAAAGGAAACATACCAAGAATATTTGTCTTATGAATAAGATATGGTACTATCCATTTTGAGGTTTGGCATAGAGATTGTTATTATAGACTACACTACAGTGCACCATAATATAATCCCTACACTCCTTGAAAACCATGTAACACCATTCAAATTAGACACAATATGCTTGCGACGAATTAGCTATACTATCGACGATTTTTTTTCGTTGATAGCATAGAAAATTCGTCGCAAGATTATTTACATTCGTCTCTCATGCGACGATATCAAATGATGATTGGATTCATTTAATATTTGGTTTATCAACTTGAAATCTCAATTTGATACTTTGCAAGCTGGTTGTACCTTCAGTCAAATACAAATATGAAACTTGGAATCATTAACATATCTACTAGAACATATGAAAAATAGGGTTTATGGTTTCCATGATAAATTGATGATGGAAGAAAGTGGGTGTGTCAGTCAAATTTGAGTCCAGAAACCATCCCATATCGTTAAGGCATGCGAATAGTCTATCCAGGTCAAATTTCAATGCATACAGATACAGTTTGAAAACATTTCAATGTTGGCCCCATTCACATGTCACTGTTGCCCGCCTCTAGTATCTTGATGGTGTTGATTAAGCAATCAACGAAATAGAGGGATTTTTCATCACAACTACGACATAGATACATTGTATATACATTAATGTAGAACTTGAAACAAAAATGAAGAAAGACCGATGAAATCCTAAAACTTGTGTCAACCAAAATGGGTACTTTGAAAGAAAATTAGGGTTTATGGTTTACATGATGAATTGATGATGGAATAAAGTGGGCGTGTCACTAAAATTTGAGTCCAAAAACCCTCCCATATCATTAAGGCATTCCAATAGTCTATCCATGAAAAATTTCAGTGCATACATAAACTATTTGAAAAAATTTCAACGTTGGCCCCATTCACATGTCACTGTTGCCCGCCTCTAGTATCTTGATGGTGTTGATTAAGAAATCAACTAAATAGAGGGATTTTTCATCACAACTATGACACAAATACATTGTATATACATTAATGTAGAACCTGAAAGAAAAATGAAGAAAGATCGAGGAAAGCCTACAACCTGCGTCAACCAAATTGGGTACTTTGAAAGAAATTAGGATTTATGGTTTACATGATGAATTGATGATGGAAAAAAGTGGGTCTGTCACTCAAATTTGAGTCCATAAACCATCACATATCGTTAAGGCATGCCAATAGTCTATCCATGACAAATTTCAGTGCATATAGAAATTGTTTGAAAAACTTTCAATGTTGGCCCCATTCACAGGTCCCTGTTGCCGATGTTTAGTCATCGTGCAATTTTTGTTCCTCGTTCATCGTTCCTCATTATTTTTGTACAAAACATACTAATGGAATAAAATTTCCCACAAAAATACCAAATTAATATACTCTACATAAGTCTTTTGTCTTTTTTCAATGACTATGTAATGAATCTCAATTCTAAGAAGATTCAAATAGGTAACAATATTGATGAAATCTTATATGATCATGATGGTATAAAAATGAAAGAGCCTCTCTTGGTTTCAAGAATAATTTATCCTCTACTAAACAAGGCCAACCACATGAAGGTGGAAGCTCACATGGCCCCTCTCCTCCCCCTGACATCACTCTCAATTGATCTTCAAAACCCAATCTATAAAATATAAAATAATCGAAAGTAACGTCCTATTAAGATTCATGCATAGAAACTACAAAAGAAAAAATTAATGAAGGTACATGAAATTATCTGTTTCTAAATGATATTTTTAGTCTACCACATACTTTACTATATTCACAACTATTTTCATGCTTCAAATAATAATTAAACAACATGTAACCTAGGATATAAAAACGACGCATAAAACTTAAAAAGATGTAATTAACCCATGACATTAAAAGTAAATTATTTTAAGAGAATAATTCATACAAGTTAAAATATTATATAGTCACGTACCTAATACAACCTCAACATCTGTGTAATCATACTTATTGTCTATCTTGATCTTCTTCATCGAACTCAACATCTGTATTTTCATCCGATTTTGAAACAATGTTGAAAGGATTGATGATATCATCATTGTCATCAATGTCATTTTCGAGCATATTTTCATCGACATCATCATCAGGAATTGAAATATTGTCTCCTATGCCTAGATCATGATATTCTTCATCTTCTTCATCTGTCGACCCTCCATGATCTTCTGACTCTGTCTAATATTCTGTCGAATCATCTTCTTGATCTTCAATATCATCTTCTTCCTGTAAATGAGTATACTTAATTGACCTTCCTCTTGGATCATATCTAACAACAAATTACCAATCCCTTTCACTTGGAACATTTGAGTAAAAGACCTGTTCACATTGGCTTGGAAAAACATAGTGATCATGTCCTCTTTCAAACATCGTTGTTTTAATCATTGGAAATATGTTGGCATGTTGAATAATAGTTCTTTCCTCATCACGTTCATGCATTCGTAACCTATACCATTTGACATCGAACATAACTAATTTGAAGGAATTAAAGTCACACTCAAATATATCGTTTAAATACTCATAGTATCTATTTTCAGATTCTCGGGGATGTCTTTCACTCCTAGAGGAAACATTAGTAACCTGGAATACTGCAGTTATCCCACTATCAAAAGTTTTCCTGGTTTCATCCAATTGTTTAATGTGAAATTTATGACCATTGCACCACATAACATTGTGGTGTTTCAATTGAAATATGTCAGATATGTAAAAGATGCATTGTCAATTAATAAATTAACATATATTTATATAATTTCGAAAGTATTTGAAAAATACAATACACATGTAGTCACATTAGTATAATATAACATAACTGAATAAAATAGGTGAAATTTCTTACCTGTCCATCTTTCAAACCATATGCTAGATCAATTTCCCTCTGCATAACATTGGCATCTCCGTTACGACGATCTTCTCTAACCAATTCAGACAATCGTTTCCATGATAACCTACCTCCATTATGTTGTTTACATCTTTCAATCCATGCATTCATCCAGTCAATATTGTTTGTAATGTATAAATGCAGTGCATCGCACTATAGAGCAACTGAATCAAAAAAACATAATTCACCAATATTAAATATTAGTTATAACGTACAATATGCAGGTAATTATAAATATTTATAGTTTATGAAATAAATTATATTAATATATTAATGAGTATGATCATATACACAAAAAATGAAACTTTATATGTATTATTAATATACATTTTCAAAATTATTAATATATTACCTCTCATTTTTTTCATTCTACCTTTCCCCAAAAGATGATCCCGATCTTTAAATTTTTTGATGGAGTTCACATCCCAAATGCGATCCACTACATGCATAGTTGGCACTGCTAATTTAGGAAGATACTGACTAATATACACCATGGATTGATATACCATATATCCCTCCACCATAGAACCCTCATGACGTGATCTTTGTCTAACCAACGCCTTCAATGATTTCAAGTGCCTCTCCACCATCCACATTGACCTTGTGTGAATAGGTCCACAAATTTCAATCTCCTCAACTTGGTGTATGAGGTAGTGTTCTTGTGCATTGAAAAATGCAGGAGGTATATACTTTTGCATTTCACACATTAGACGAGGAATTTCTATCTTTCAATACTTTATATCATCTTCATGGATTTGTTTCAATGACAACCATCTACATGAGATTGTGACACAAGAAAATAGCATGTTTCAACATAACATAATATAATATATTACATTACATTACAACTAAAACATGTGTCATTAAGTATAACAATAATTTGAAAGAACATTTTTCATATAAATCACAACTACGTCTTACCTCATGTATTCTCCAAGATCATATATAACTTGTTTGATGTTGTTGTCAAATTCGTTTGGGAGAGATAGCGATAGAACATACTATAACAAAAAAAATGAATCGTTATCTGTTTCGACCAAAGTAGACAAGAAAAAATAAAAAAAATAAAAGATCTATAAGGCCAATATATATAAATATGTATACCAAAATTATTAACTTAATGAAGGTATGCCAATCATGTGTTTTTACCCCACCAAATTCACCTTTCTTCATTAAGACATTTTTTATGTTTGAAGCAAAACCCATGGGAAATTTTGTAATGATCCCTCTTCGTTACGACTACAAGAAAGCAACATTGATTTTTTTTTTTCTTGTGTGTGTTTGGAAGAAAGGTGATGACAACGATAGTTAAACAAACCACTGACGACGAATGCAAGCATGCATTCCAAGAAAACGGAAAACTACGACTCCACTCACTAACACAAGGACAACTAGGTGAATCAAGTGTAGAACAACAAGGAGGAACGACTACTTTCCTCACACAACACGACCATGCCTACAACCTAAGGGACAACATCCCCATCTTGACGCAACATCCAAACAACAAGGGCTAGAACCTCTAGGCACACGAACCCAATGCCTGAAGGAATTCAACCTATGCACCATAAAGCAACTAGCAATGCTTGACAACACTCACACAGAACACATCGACTCCAGCCAAGTTCTCGCTCGCCGTTATCCCATAGGGCGTGCCATGACCTTGTCATCAGGAATGATGTCGTTCGTAGGTGATAGACGCGTCAATAACCTTGGAGCAACATAAGCTATCCAGATCGATGACTCTAGACAAACTGATGCACTAGGAACTGAATACCGATAAGAGAAACCACACCCATACCCCAACAACAGGTTGACAAAATGCTAGAGGAAGAAGACAAGGAATGACGCAAGCCAATACATGACATCGTCCCTGACCCAACCAATCACCTAGTCTAAACCAATCAATGAATACAATCTATTTTAACATGGGTTCCATTCTAAATGGGGCACGTCAAAGGTACAATTAGTCAATAATGTACCCGCTAATTTAACGTTAATACAATCAATCTTGCAAGTCTAATTAAGAAATATTTAAACTATAATTATAAATACCATCTAACCTCCATTATAATCAATTTAGCAAGTCTAAAATTGGCAATCTAGTCTTTACTCACCAACCTAATTTTAATCATTAATACAACCTAATTGGGAAATTCTACATTAATCCAAAATCTCCATCAAACTATCCATTAACTTGAATAACAATATTAACAAGCTTAATGTAGGATGCTATTATTATAACACCTATGAACAATTTAATCTCAACGTGTAGTCTAGCTATACTGATTGAACCAATAATACTAGTTGTCTATTATCATTGAGAAGGAAATTGCTAACTACTAACATCGTTGTCGCAATATAAGACGACAATTAACATAGCAGTTACCTAACGATTAAGTTAGCAATGACAAGGCCATTTACATGAATGTTATCATAACAAGTAATAAAGCAATAACAAGGTGATTAACATGTTGATTAACATAACAATTAATATAATAGTAAAAAGGCAATTACATGACTGTTAACATAACAATTAATAGCTCATGAATAACAAGGTGATTTCATATTGTTTAACCATTTAACTCGCTGTGGAAATTAATCAAAAAGAAGGAATCTGTTGATGACTATCTCACTGTAGCAAATAACATGGCAATTAATAAGGCAATAATATAGCTTTTATCATTGCAATTAAGATGGTAATTAATAGTAAAATGCAGGCAACATTTAAGGCAAAATGGTATCCAATCCAGCAACCATAGTCAACCATTTAAAGGGGCAAAACGTGGTCACACCAGCAACAAAACGCAATCCCGGTTAATGGCGAATTATTGTACCATACCTCAGCAAGCAGAGGCTACCAATTAATGGCAAATCGTGGGTATTTAAGAGTAACTCAGTCCATCATTTGAAAGAAAAAATGTGGGCATTTAAAATGGAAATATCATTCTCATTTGGAGGCAAAAAAATGGGCATTTAAAACAACAAACTCAGTCTCATTTGCAAGCAAAAACATGGGCATTTTAAACAACAATCTCTGTCTCATTTGAAAGCAAAAATGTGGGCATTTTAAACGACAAACTCAATCTCATTTGAAAGAAAAAACGGGGCATTTTAAATGGAAAACTCAGTCTCATTTGAAAGAAAAAACGTGGGCATTTTAAACAACAAACTCAGACTCATTTGAAAGCAAAAACGTGGGAATTTTAAACAGTGAACTCAGACTCATTTGAAAGAAAAAATGTGGGCATTTTAAACAACAAACTCAGTCTCATTTGAACGCAAAAATGTGGTCATTTTAAACAGCAAACTCAGACTCATTTGAAAGAAAAAACGTGGGCATTTTAAACGACAAATCTCTATCTCATTTGAAAGAAAAAATGTGGGCATTTAAAACAGTAAACTCAGTCTCATCTAAAAGAAAAAACATGGGCATTTAAAATGACAGTCTCTGGCAACATTTAAAAGCAAAAACGTTTTTCCATTTCCAGGATACCAATACCAAATGCAAACATGAATCAATTCATTTTTCCCTTGCTTGAATACCAATACAAAATGCAGACATGAATCAATTCGTTTTTTCATTGCCACAATACAAATACAAAATGTAGACATGAATCAATTCGTTTTCCATTTCGAGAATACCAATACAAAATGCAGACATGAATCAATTCATTTTTCCATTGAGAGAATACAAATACAAATGCAGACATGAATCAATTCGTTTTTCCATTGCCAAAATACAAATACAAAACGCAAACATGAATCAATTCGTTTTTCCATTGCCAGAATACCAATACAAAATGAAGACATAAATCAATTCGTTTTTCCATTGCCAGAATACAAATACAAATGCAGACATGAATCAATTCTTTTTTCCATAGCTAGAATACCAATACAAATTGCAGACAACAGTAAGAGAACCAAAAGGATCCAATCATCCAAGGACAACAACGGAGGTAGAAGACTGATAGGTTCATCCTTTGCTCTTTATCCTTGCACAAAAAGGCAAGGTGTTGAGATCCATAGGTCTATTAGCGCCGAAGCGATGACCGTAGATCAGGCTCTTGGTCGATTTCCTAGGCGAGGATTGATGAGCTAGGGACGAAGGGAAAACAACCACAATGGTCACAATCAATACACTACAGGGAAATCAAGACATGCGGTGGAACGAAGGCCATGGGAGTCAATCAATCATCGAGCTAGGCTATAAAAATTTCAGTCAACAATATAGAAAATCAATATACTTACCCAATTAAACAATCAGATCCCAAGCATAAATCCTACAACAATCTACCATACAAAATGAAGAAAGCATACCATCGTCTGATCACCCATTCTGAGTTGAAGTCTCGTGTGCTCCATGCAACTCTTTCTTTCCGACCGACGAGACTTCACCAGTACCTCCCAACCAATGCTAGGGGTACTCTTCTTCCCCCTTAGCCCCTCGAATGGCAAAGGGGCCACACACACTAACCAAAGAATCAACTAGCTCCCAGCTCGCCTCGCAAGGCCAAGCTACCAGTCCTCAGTGAGTTGGGTATACCAACTCCCACAAGATAAGTCAGTCAAGTAGAGATTTTTGCAGCGTAACGTTACGCAAACAGAAGATATCCTTTATCCTTCTCCTCCCTTCATTATATATAGTTTCGAAGTCCCTTACTTTCCTAAAATATCATTTAATTAATTTTTTAAAAATTAAATCCTAAAAATTCCTCCCCGTACAAGTGTCACCCATCCCCTTCATTCCTTCACAAATTAATTTCTTTAATTAATTAAATTCTCTTATTTCCCTCACCCACCTAGAGTCACTCCTGGAATCGCTCCTAGGTGTCCCCAAATTCTCTTACAGGTTTTAATGACTTTCCCCATTATCGATTTGCTAGTTCATTTTTAAATTAGAAAGTTTTTAATGGTAGATACCTTACTAAGTTTGAATTTCTACTTTTTCCCTTGGGTTTCCCTTTTCTTATTATGTTTCCCTCTAGTTCTAGTTTCCTAAATATTTTATATTTCCCTCTTTCTCCTTTTCATTTAGGACTCAAATTGGCAGGTGTAGAAATTAACCGCCTTTTTCCTTTTTCCCTTTTTAGTTAATAATTTTAAATTATCATAAATAATAAAACAATTATTTCTCTTTTTTTTTTAATTTTACCCTAACAGATTTTTATGAATCATTTAAATTGCTTACCGCCTTATTATTACAAGATTTAACGAAGAGTATAATTATTATTCATGTTGTTTTTTTATTTTTGATTTTTTTAAAAATAGATAGATAAAATTTTACAACTAGCATAATTTAGACTTAGACCTAAAATTTTGGTACTGGGCGACATTTTATTAGGGAATTTGTTTTTAAAATTTCTTAACACGTTATTTGTCCTAAGGCCATCTAGTTTCATTCATTTATCATGAACAATGCGACGTGCCCTTTAGGAAGCACTAGGTGCTCCAAGGGTGCCACTTGCCTTAATTTGTTTCCCTTGATCGACGTGCCCTTCAAGACACACTATGTGTTCCAAGTGTGCCACTCACCTCTTTCCATTTTTCTTGCACGATGTGCCCTTCAGGATGCACCACGTGCTCCAAGGGTGCCACTCGCCTCTTGACTGACTTGGTAGACATAAAAAATCCCTGCAGTCAATACTCCGCTAGGTGAACTTGTGGTAGAATAGGGGTCTCTAAGGAATAAGGCCCCCATATTATTGCGTGCCCCTTAGAATCATCATGAGTGACTGTCGCAATCCACCCTCATGGCATCGTGGGTCCTCTCGAACTAGGTAAACGTTAACCTACAGTTCGAGCCACGACGAGAGTGCCAGTAGGTTTTGGCAGGGCTGCTGTCCACACCTCTCCCTCAACATCTCTGGTAGTCGTGTGTGACCCCTTTACTCCACATGTGAGTCTCGTCGACAAGCTATCATCAACCTGCATCATCAACGAATCATGTCAGAATATATCCATATCATATCATCTAATCATATGCATTAATATCAAAATAAAACAATCAAACCCCAATGGTACACTCCCCAACTCGATCTAGATTCCAAGGGGTTACATCGATGCCTCTACATCCTCGAGGTCCAAAATCCTGCACACTCCATAAAACTGAGTCAATAGCACCTGTCTATGTCAATACAGTAAAACAACATGTCATCAACCCATAATGCCTCATAATCAAAATCAAATTTCTTAATAGCATAAATAATTCGGATCACTTGCGATCAAGTGTCCTCAAAGAATAAGTTCACTGAGTGCGCAAGAGAGGGATGTTACATACACCTCCTCTTGGTCTAAACTTCATCCCAAATTTTCACAACATAAGTGCCAAAATAATGTGTATCAGAGTATCATAAGTCTGTCTATCAAACAAAATGGAAACTGCTGGCGCATATCATATGCATCCTCCGAGGTCACCGAGTGAGGACTATAGCTGTCCCACTGGACCTTGACTTGCTCCACCTTTCGACGTCGTAGCTGTCGAATGCGATGATCCAATATGCAGATCGGCTTAGCCGTGAGAGCCCCCTCATCCGACACCTGCCAAGTGCTCAAATCAAAACATGTGTAGGATCACTAAACAAAATGTCTCAAACAGAGACGTGAAATAGATCGTGCAAAACGCCTCAAGAATTAGGCAAGGCTAGTCAATAGGCCATGGGCCTCTCCTTTCCACAATCTCGTAGGTTATAATGAACCTAGGAGACAGTTTAACCCCTTTTTCCAAATGGATTGAACTCTTATGCGGTTTCAACTGCAAGAATACTTGATTGCCACATTGTAACTATGGTCGACACGATGCGCATTGACATAACTCTTCTGTCGATCCTGCGCTTCCTGGATCCTTTGTCTTATAGCTTTCATTTAAAATACCATTTCTTGGATCGCTTCTGGTCCCACTAGGACCCTATCCTCAAGCTGATCCCAACTCAAAGGTGTCCGACATGGTTTCCTATAAAGAAACTTGAAAGGCACCATCTTAATGGTTCTTTGGTAACTGTTGTTATAAGAAAATTCCACCAATGGTAAAAATTCTTCCCAACGCTTTTGTTGGTCCATCACGTACATGCGCAACATGTTCTCCAAGGTCTAGTTCATTCGTTCGGTCTGCTTGTCAGTCTCCGGGTGATACATAGTACTAAAGTTAAGTTGGGTTCCCAAGGCCTCTTGGAAACTCATCCAAAATTGTTCAGTAAACACCAATCCTCGATCAGATATAATCCTCTTAGGCACCCCATGCAGCCTCACAATCTCACTGATGAAAAATCTAGCTATGTCAGGTGCCTGATACATCGTACACATAGGAATAAAGTGAGCACTCTTCATCAAAGTGTCTACTACTACGAAAATCGAGTCATGTCTCCTTGTCGTCAGTGGCAATCCAATAATAAAATCCATCGAAATAACCTCCCATTTTGATTCCAGAATAGTGTGTGGTTGTAGTAATCCTACTGGGTGTCTATGTTCAGCCTTTACCTACTGACATTCTAGACATCTGGCCACATAGTTGACTATGTTTGCCTTCAATCCCTTCCGGAAGAATAAGGGTTTAAGGTCCTCCCTCATCTTCATGACTCCCGGGTGAGCCATGTAGACGACTCTATGAGCCTCACCTAGGATTATCATCCTCAACTCGTCATTCGGCGGTACATAAATCCAATTTTTAAACCTCAATAAACCATCTCTATCAAACGAAAATCCTTCAAATCTTGGTACCATCATTGTGTTTTTTCCGATAAAACCCTTAACCTCTTTGTACCAGTCATCGTCAAGCTGTAAAGTTAGAATCTTTTCACGTAGATTCATCTGAAGAGGCAGCACTGAAAAGATGCGTGGTCTCGGACTCAATGCATCTGCCACTCGGTTCACTGTTCCTTTTATGTAAGTAATATCAAAGTCGTACTCGCTAAGCAATTCCGACCAACATCATTGTCATGCGTTCAGGAACCGAATAACAATAAGAAAAACCACACCCATACCCCGACAACAGGTCGATGAAACGCCGGAGGAAGAAGACAAGGGATGATTCAAGCCAATACACGACATCGTCCCTGACCCAACTAATCACCCAGTCTAAACCAGTCAATGAATACAATCTATTTTAACATGGGTTCCATTCTAAACAGGGCACATCAAAGTTACAATTAGTCAATAATGCAACCACTAATTTAATGTTAATGCAATCAATCTTGCAATTCTAAGTAAACAATATTTAAACTATAATTATAAATACCATCTAACCTCCATTATAATCAATTTAGCAAGTCTAAAATTGGCAATCTAGTCTTTACTCACCAACCTAATTTTAATCATTAATACAACCTAATTGGGCAATTCTACATTAATCCAAAATCTCCATCCAACTATCCATTAACTTGAATAACAATATTAACAAGATTAATGTAGGATGCTACTATTATAACACCTATGAACAATTTAATCTCAACGTGTAGTCTAGCTATACTGACCGAACCGATAATACTAGCTGTTTATTATCATTGAGAAGGAAACTGCTAACTATTAACATCGTTGTCACAATATAAGAAGGCAATTAACGTAGCAGTTACCTAACGATTAAATTAGCAATGACAAGGCCATTTACATGATTGTTATCATAACAAGTAATAACGCAATAACAAGCCGATTAACATGTTGATTAACATAACAATTAATATAACAGTAAAAAGACAATTACATGACTGTTAACATAACACTTAATAGCTCAATAACAAGGCTATTTCATAATGTTCAACCATTTAACTCGCTGCGAAAATTAATAAAAAAGAAGGGATCTGCTGATGACTAATTCACGGTAGCAAATAACATGGCAATTAATAAGGCAATAATATAGCTTTTATCATTGCAATTAAGATGGTAATTAATAGTAAAATGCACGCAACATTTAAGGCAAAATGGTGTCCAATCTAGCAACCGCAGTCACCATTTAAAGGGGCAAAACGTGGTCACACCAGCAACAAACCACAGTCCCAGTTAATGGCGAATCGTTGTGCCATACCTCAGCAAGCACATGCTACCAATTAATGGAAAATCGTGGGTATTTAACAAAAACTCAGTCCATCATTTGAAAGCAAAAATGTGGGCATTTAAAACAACAATATTAGTCTCATTTGGAAGAAAAAACGTGGGCATTTAAAATAACAAACTCAGTCTCATTTGCAAGCAAAAATTTGGGAATTTTAAACGACAATCTCTGTCTCATTTGAAAGAAAAAACGTGGGCATTTTAAATGGAAAACTCAGTCTCATTTGAAAGAAAAAATGTGGGCATTTTAAATGGAAAACTCAGTCTCATTTGAAAGCAAAAACGTGGGCATTTTAAACAACAAACTCATACTCATTTGAAAGAAAAAATGTGGGCATTTTAAACAACGAACTCAGACTCGTTTGAAAGAAAAAAACGTGGGCATTTTAAACGAAAAACTCAATCTCATTTGAAAGAAAAAACATGGGCATTTTAAACAACAAACTCAGACTCATTTGAAAGAAAAAAGGTGGGCATTTTAAACGGAAAATCTCTGTCTCATTTGAAAGCAAAAACATGGGCATTTAAAATAGTAAACTCAGTCTCATCTGAAAGCAAAAACGTGGGCATTTAAAATGACAATCTTTGGAAACATTTAAAAGCAAAAACGTTTTTCCATTTCCAGGATACAAATACGAAATGCAAACATGAATCAATTTGTTTTTCCCTTGCCCAGATACCAATACAAAATGAATACATGAATCAATTCATTTTTCCATTGCCAGAATACAAATACAAAATGCAGACATGAATCAATTCGTTTTTCCATTGCCAGAATACCAATACAAAATGCAGACATGAATCAATTCATTTTTCCATTGCCAGAATACAAATACAAATGTAGACATGAATCAATTCATTTTTCCATTGCCAGAATACAAATACAAAATGTAGACATGAATCAATTCATTTTTCCATTTCCAGAATACCAATACAAAATGAAGACATGAATCAATTCGTTTTTCCATTACTGGAATACAAATACAAATGTTGACATGAATCAATTATTTTTTCCATTGCCAGAATACCAATACAAATTGTAGACAACAGTAAGATAACTGAAAGGATCCAATCATCCAAGGACAACAACAGAGGTAGATAGATGATAGGTTCGTCCTTTGCTCATCATCCTCGCACAGAAAGTCATGGCATTGAGATCCATAGGTCTATTAACACTGAAGCAATGACCGTAGATCAGGCTCTTGGCCAACTTCCCAGGCGAGGAATGATGAGCTATGGACGAAAGGAAAAAAACCACAATGGTCACAATCAATACACCACAGGGCAGTCAAGACATGCGAGGGAACAAAGGCCATGGGAGTCAGTCAATCATCGATCTAGGCTATAAAAATTTTAGTCAACAATCTAGACAATCAATATACTTACCCAATTAAACAATCAGATCCCAAGCATAAATCCTACAACAATCTACCATACAAAATGAAGAAAGCGTACCGTCGCCTGATCGATCGCTCTGAGTTGAAGTCCCGTGCGCTCTGTGTAACTCTCGCTTGCTGACCGACGAGACTTTACCAGTACCTCCTAGCCAATGCTAGGGGTACTCTTCTCCCCTCTTAGCCCCTCGCGCTACAAAGGTGCCACACACGCTAACCAGAGAATCAACTAGCTCTCAGCTCACCTCGAAAGGCCGAGCTACCACTCCTCACTGAGCTGCGTATCCCAACTCCCACAAGCTAAGTCATTCAAGTAGAGATTTATGCAACGTAACGTTATGCAAATAGAAGAGATCATTCATCCTTCTCCTCCCTTCATTATATAGAGTTTCAAATTCCCTTACTTTCCTAAAATCTCATTTAATTAAGTTTTTAAAAATTAAATCCTAAAAATTCCTCTCCATACAAGTCTCACTCATCCCCTTCATTCCTCCACAAATTGATTTCTTTAATTAATTAAATTCCCTTATTTCCCTCACCCACCTAGAGTCACTCCTATAATCACTCCTAGGTGTCCCCAAATTCTCTTACAGGTTTTAATGACTTTCCCCATTATCAATTTGCTAGTTCAGTTTTAAATTAGAAAGTTCTTAATGGTAGATACCTTACTAAGTTTGACATTTTGCTTTTTCCCTTGGGTTTCCCTTTTCTTCTTATGTTTCCCTCTATTCCTAGTTTCCTAAATATTTTTGATTTCCCTCTTTCCCCTTTTCATTTAGGACTCAAATTGGCAGGAGTAGAAATTAACCCCCTTTTTCCTTTTTCCCCTTTTAGTTAATAATTTTAAATTATCATAAATAATAAAACAATTATTTCCCTTTTTTTTTTAATTTTACCCTAACAGATTTTTATGAATCATTTAAATTGCTTACTCCCTTATTATTACAAGATTTAACGAAGAGTATAATTATTATTTATCTTGATTTTTTTTTTTTTTAAATAGATAGATAAAATTTTACCACTAGCATAATTTAGACTTAGACCTTAAATTTTCATACTGGGCGACATTTTATTAGGGAATTTGTTTTTAAAAATACTTAACACATTATTCGTCCTAAGGACATCTAGGTTCATTCATTTATCATCAACAACGCGACGTGCCCTTCAGGACGCACTAGGTGCTCCAAGGGTGCTACTCGCCTTAATTTGTTTCCCTTGCGGAACGTGGCCTTCAGGATGCACTATGTTTCCAAGGGTGCCACTCGCCTCTTTCCATTTTTCTTGTGCGACGTGCCCTTCATGACGCACCACATGCTCCAAGGGTGACACTCACCTCTTGAATGACTTGGTAGACATCAAAAACCCCTAGAGTCAATACTCTGCCAGGTGAACTTGTGGGAGACTAAGGGCCTCTAGGGAATAAGGCCCCCACCTTATTGCGCACCCCTTAGAATCATCATGAGCGACTGTCGCAGTCTTCCCTCACAACATCGTGGCTCCTCTCAAGCTAGGTAAACTTTAACCTATAGTTTGAGACACTGCGGGAGTGCTAGTAGGTTGTGGCAGGGTTGTTGTCCACACCTCTCCCTCAACATCTTTGGTAGTCCTGCGTGACCCCTTTACTCCACATGTGAGTCTGGTCGACAAGCTATCATCATCCTGCATCATCAACGAATCATGTCAGAATATATCCATATCATATCATCTAATCAAATGCATTAATATCACAGTAAAACAATCAAACCCTAATGGTACACTCCCCTACTCGATCGAGAGTCCAAGGGGTTCCATCGATGCCTCTGCTTCCTCGAGGTACAAAATCCTGCACACTCAGTAAAAATGAGTCAATTTCAACTGTCTATGTCAATGCAGTAAAACAACATGTCATCAACCCATAACGCCTCATAATCAAAATCAAATGTTTTAATAGCATAAATAATCCAGATCTCTTGTGAGAAAAAGTCCTCAAAGAATATGTTCACTCAGTGCGTAAGAGCAGGATATTACATACACCCCCTCTTGGTATAAACTTTTTCCTAAAGTTTCACTGCATAAGTGACGAAATAATGTGTATCAAAGTATAATAAGTCTAGCTATCAAACAAAATGGAAACCACTAGCGCATATCATATGCGTCCTCCCAGGTCACCGAGTGCGAACTATAGTTGTCCCACTGGACCCTGACCTACTCCACCGTTCGACGCTGTATCTGTCGAGTGCGATGATCCAAGATGCAGATCGGGTTAGCTGTGAATGCCCCCTCATATGACACCCTCCAGGTGCTCAAGTCAAAACATGTGTAGGATCTCTAAACACAATGTCTCAAGAAAAGACGTGAAATACATCGTGAAAAATTCCTCAAGAATCAGGAAAGGCTAGTCAATAGGCCATGGGCCTCTCCTTACCACAATCTCGTAGGTTACCACAAACCTAGGAGATAGTTTACCCCCTTTTTCCAATTGGATCGAAATCTTATGCGGTTTCAATCACAAGAATATTCGATCGCCACATCGTAACTATGGTCGACACAATGTGCATCAACATAACTGTTCTGCTGATCCTGTGCTCCCTAGATCCTTTGTCTTATAGTTTTCACTTAAAATACCATTTCTTGGATCACTTCTGGTCCCACTAGGACCCTATCCTCAAGCCGATCCCAACTCAAAGGTGTCTGACATGGTCGCTCGTAAAGAAACTCGAAAGGCATCATCTTAATGGTGCTTTGGTAACTGTTGTTATAAGCGAATTCCACCAGTGGTAAGAATTCTTCCCAACGCTTTTGTTGGTCCATCACATACATGCACAACATGTCCTCCAAGGTCTAGTTTGTTCATTCAATCTTCCCATTAGTCTCCAGGTGATGCACAATACTAAAGTTAAGTTGGGTTCCCAAGGCCTCTTGGAAACTCGTCCAAAATCGTCCAGTAAACAATGATCCTCGATCAGATATAATCCTCTTAGGCATGCCATGCAGCCTCACAATCTCACTGATGAGAACTCTAGCTATGTCAGGTGCCTGATATGTCGTACACACAGGAATAAAGTGAGCAGTCTTCGTCAGAGTGTCTACTACTACGAAAATCAAGTCATGTCTCCTTCCTGTCAGTGGTAATCTAGCAATAAAATCCATCGAAATAACCTCCCATTTCGATTCCGGAATAGCGTGTGGCTGTAGTAATCCAGCTGGGTGTCTATGTTCAGCCTTTACCTGCTGACATTATAGACATTTGGCCACATAGTTGACTATGTCTGCCTTCAATCCCTTCCAGAAGAATAAGGGTTTAAGGTCCACCCTCATCTTCGTGACTTCTGCCGTCATCTTCGTGACTCCTGGGTGAGCCATGTAGACGACTCTATGAGCCTTGCTTAGGATCAACATCCTCAAATCGTCATTCAACGATACGTAGATCCAATTTTTAAACCTCAATAAACCATCGCTATCAAACGAAAATCCTTCAAATCTTGGTACCATCATTGTGTTTTGTTCGATAAAACCCTTGACCTCTTTGTACCAGTCATCGTCATGCTGTAAAGTTTCACATAGATTCGTCTAAAGAGGCAGCACCGAAAATATGCGTGGTCTCCGACTCAATGCATCTACCACTCGGTTCACTATTCCTTTTATGTAAGTAATCTCGAAGTTGTACTCGCTAAGCAATTCCGACCAACGTCGTTGTCGCACGTTTAGGTCACTTTGTGTAAAGATGTGTTGTAGTCCACAATGATCAGTCTTTAGTTTGAATTTTCATCCAAAATGGTAGTGTCTCCAAACTTTCAAGGCATATACGATGGCTAACAACTCCAAATCATGCGTCGCGTAGTTCTCCTCATGCCTTCTCAGTTTCCTCGAGATGTAAGCGATCACTCGTCCATTTTGCATCAAGACTCCACCTAAGCCTTCCTTGGATGCATCAGTGCATACCAAGAAGTCTGTGTCCATGTCAGGGACCTTTAGTATTGGTGTTGTTGTCAATAACTCCTTGAGCCTCTGAAATGCTTCCGCGCATTTCTTGGTCCAAACAAACTTCTTATTTTTCTTTAGCAATTCCATGATCGGATTTTCTATCTTTGAAAATACCTTGACGAACCGTCGATAGTATCCTACTAAAACCATGAAGCTATGCACTTCTAGGACATTCGTCAGTGCAGTCCATTCCATAATAACCTCGAACTTGGCTGGATCAATGGCGATGCCTTCGCCAGAGATGACATGCCCTAAGTAGTGAATCTTTGATTGATAAAATGAGCATTTGGATAACTTCCCATACAGCTTGTGATCTCGCAGAAACTGTAGTACCAAGCGCAAGTGCTCTTCATGCTCCTCTGACATCTGAGAGTAAATCAAAATATCATCAATGAATACTTGGACGAACTTGTCCAAGTACTCGCGGAACACCCCGTTCATCAAACTCATAAATACCCCTGGGGCATTTGTCAGTCCAAATGGTAAAATAGTAAACTCGTAATGTCAAAACCTCGTATTAAAGGAAGTATTAGGGATGTCATCTTCCTTAATCTGTAACTGGTGGTACCCTAATCGCAAATCGATCTTTGAGAACATCATCGCACCCTTCATCTGATCGAACATATCATCAATACTCGGCAACGAATATTGATTCTTGATCATGGCCTTGTTCATTTTATGTTATTCAATGTAGAGCCTCCATGACCCATCCTTCTTTCGTATGAAAATAATATGCACACCCCACGGTGACACACTTGAACGTATCAGTCCCAGGTCCAACAATTCCTTTAGTTGCATTCTCAACTCCTGTAACTCCAGGGTCGACATTCGATAAGGTGTTCTCGCTATCAGTTCAGTCCCTAGTTTTAGGTCTATGGTAAAATCCAATTCCCTCTCTGGCGACATGCCAGGTAACTCCTATGAAAATATGTATGCAAACTCTCTCACCACTGGAAGGTGTTATAGACCTTCTGCTACTCCCTTCTCGTTTAACTCAAGGATCACATAAAGTTTGCACCCCTTGCGCATGCTCTTCTGAAGATGTAAGGAAGAGATGAAACTCAGGAAAAATCTCTGGTTCCGACCTACAATCAATCGTCTTTGTCCCTCATCATCGACCAAGCTCAATTGTTTCGTCTTACAGTTGAGTATCGCCTCATGTGATTCCAACCAGTCCATACCAATCACAACATCATAAGATCCTAAGATCATGACATATAGGTTGGACCTGGTGACAAACTCTCCCAGGTTAAGGGTACAACCCATAACCTTTCCTCCAACCTTCTGTTTAGCTCCCAAATCCATCTCTATGAAGCTAAAATCATCTTGTTCGACTGCCTTTACCTTAATCTTTTTTAGCTCTACACCTGAAATGAAACTCTTGGTAGCATCAGGATCTATCAAAATACTAAGGGTCTAGTCAGCAATGATACCCGACGTCTCGAGCATAGTTGACTGGTGATCTGCCTGGTGGTTATTCACCATTGCATAAATCCAATGGGCCTTGCCCATATCTCCCATGGTAGGGGGTCCAGCTGATCTAGATGCTCTAGTCCTCTCCACCGGGTAGTCGTGCTTGTAGTGTGGCTCCCCACATGTCGAACACCCCTTCTTCGGTCGAGTACTCTTGGTACCCGAAGTAGAAGATGAATTCTAACAATAAGGCCAAACTCAAACTTCTTGACCTTAACTTTCTGGGTAACTTGGTGCAGAGCATATTGAAGCAAGTCCAAAACGGGCCTCGTACTCAGGCACCATGCGGGAACCTCGTCACAAGGTGTCGAACTCGTTGAGATGACACTCAATGAATTCCTTAGAAACATACCTCTCCTGGAACTATCCCTCGAACAGTTCCCATGACACATCGCCGACAACCATGTTCAAAAGGGGTAGGAGCATATTCTACCATAAAAGAGCACTCCCCTTTAGTCGAAAGACCACTATGTGGACCTTCATGCTAGAGGTTGTAAACACGAAGTGTGAAGCACACGCCTTGCTCTACAACTATGATTCGACAACACCACAGTCTGTGACACTCATGGAAGCTAGAACTCATCTCTCTCAAAATCTTGGAGGATGATAACGGTACTAGCTATTGCGCGTTGTGGACCCTCAGGGGTGCCCTCTAAATCTGATCTCCACGAGGACACATTAAGGTTTTTACTTAACGCAAGGGTTAATACTCACAGGTTTACTGCAATGGAAAGCCTGGCGATCCACATTCATAGGGTTGAACCCACTCTGATACCATATGTAACGACCCCTCTTCGTTACGACTACAAGCAAACAACAGTGAATATATATATATATATATA
>ML779003.1:1171067-1212456 GCA_009831015.1 Picea engelmannii | reverse complement strand
TTCATGATTAATTTAACTCAAGATTGATATTAAAATTTATTAAAGGGAGGTCTAATTAAGTAAATCTAAAATTTTGTATTAATATATAGAATTATTAGAAAAACTTAGAGAAGAGAGAGAAGACAAACTTCAAAGTGAATTAGAAGCAATGCTTGGTAGTAAATTTAGATCCTTAGAAGATAAGATTCAAAGATATATAGACAATAAACTATTAGAGTTTGAGACTCAATTGTAAAAAATGACAAGAGAAAAAATCAAGGAAAAAAGAAGAGGTCAAAGAAAATAGTAATCTTAGGGACAAGATTAAAGAGATAGAAGAAAAATTGATTAACTAATTGGACCTAAATAATGTGGAATGAAAATTGAATATCAAACCTAATCTCATAAAGTTAGATCATGAGCCTAACGAAAGAGACTTGAACCTCATAATTTTTGGTATAAAAGAACAAAAATATGAGGACATGTTAGCAATAGTCGAGGAACTAAAAAATAAATCATAGATTGAAAACTGGCCTCTTAGAAGAAAAATCATTGAGAAAAATAATTGAACATAAAGATATGTGGATTAGGGTTATGATAAGCTCTAATACCCATAAATTTGACTCACTCAGTAAAAATCCAAGATTAAAAGGGTCACGAATATTTATAAATGAAGACCTCATTCCAAAAGATCTTGAATTAAGGGAGGAGGTTCAAAAGGTAAAGGAAGTGAGAAAAGAAGGAAAATAAGAAATAATTATGAACCAAAAGATATTATTAGGGATAGATACCAACAAGATAACAATAAATATCAATTAGAGACACTTTGGATCCTCTCTTGTAACTATCGCGACTTAGATCCCAAGTGAAATTGATATTATATTTATGTTTGAAACTTGGGAGCATGAGGAATCTAACTGCCATGTGTCTGAAAATGATATTTTAAAACATTGGTTAAGTTTTAAAGCTTGATTTCATTAGTCAATTAGGAATTGATGAAGGAATCATAAACTAATGAGATATCATAGTAGCAGCCATAATAAAAAATGCAGATCAAAATGTAAGTATAAAGAGCAGCAAACTATAACACCTAGCTTGATAACGAATTTTGACACTCTTACCTACGTCTCCGGGCCTTTGTCTCAGTGGGAGAGGCTTCTTTTTTAATTATTCAATGCTCTAAAAGTCCATCAAAAATACATAAAGTAGATCTTTGACTAGCTCAACTATGCTCTTCTCTGCCTCATAAAACCAATACAACAAAAGACACTGAAAAAAGTTGAATCTAACTCACGAAATAAGCCTCCAAAAGTTTGGTTATCTTACCGTCTTTTTCTGTATAAAACTAATTATCTTCCAAAATTATGCATAATATGAACTGCCTACACTGGTAAAGCTTTTGGTTAAAAAAGACAGAGTCCATGGATCAAATCCCAAAAGACCTGCGTTATTACCATACTTGGTGGCAAAAAATGTCATATTTTTTTTTGAATATGGTTATAAAAACCATATATTATGGACAACACATTTATTTTATTGTTTGAAATAAACCATAAACTATGGTTTAATACCCACTTTGCAATGATATGGGTGCGCACTTTAAAAAATGTCACAAATGGCATCTAGATATGGTTATAAAAAAACCATATACATTGTTTATAAACTCACTCTTCATCCACTTTAAGTCCTCCATATGGTGTGATTTGGCATGATTCGAGCATTTTTAATGGGGAACAAACTAAACCATATAATATATGGTTTTAATAGCCATGTAATATGGCATAAACCTTGGAATTAGCGCATATTATATGGTTGAATAACCATATTACCATATCGCATGAAACTTTGGAAATGGCATATCGTAGCAAATTACGTTTAATATGGTGCGCCATTTAATATGGTTGTATAACCATATTATAACCAACAAGAAATTAAAATATGCCATAGTCGTTGAACAAGTCACACGTTGTCTTAGTGGTTAGCCCATTTGGTTGAAGTCATTGGCGCTTGAAGAGGTCTTGGTTTCGAAACTACATGGGGAGATATAAACCAACTTTTAAACTCGGGCCTAGCATTGTTTGATTTGACCGTACAGCTAGGTTGGTTGAAGTTGTTGGCGCTTGAAGAGGTCTTGGTTTCGAAACTACTGGTGGACCGTGCAGCCAGGTCACTAGCACAGTCACCTGGCAACTTATCAGTCTAGTCACCAACCCTGCCACGTGTCTGCCTATCCACCTACCACGTGTCATCTTCTTCCACTTCCACGTGTTATCTCTAGAAGGTGCCATGTGTCCTTTGACTGGTTGACTTTTTCCCTCTTTGAGAATTCAGTCAAAACGCGATAACTTTCACATAACTTTCACATACAGTGTCTGTTTGAGGAAAACATTATATGGTTGGAATCAATGAGACGACATGGACACAATGGATCTGGTTTCATCCAATTCCGAAACCTTTGATTTTTAGGCCTTCCTGGATCAATTTTGGATCACTAACATAGACAGATTTATATTGTGGTCACTGTGGAACAAGAAATCCTCCCGTAGAGGGATTTGAGGCATAGTTTGTTACATACAATGTCTGTTTGAGGAAAACATTATATGGTTGGAATCAATGAGACGACATGGACACAATGGATCTGGTTTCATCCAATTCCGAAACCTTTGATTTTTAGGCCTTCCTGGATCAATTTTGGATCACTAACATAGACAAATTTATATTGTGGTCACTGTGGAACAAGAAATCCTCCCGTAGAGGGATTTGAGGCATAGTTTGTTACATAAGAAAAAACATTTATTCTTACATTTGTATTCATAGGAAAGACCCTCAATCAATTTATTTGGATGGAGATTTCATATATTAATGCTAATAAGATGTATATAATAATTTTGTATTTCATACCTATTAATTCTACCTTTTATAACATAAACAATCTAGATAAAAATTGTCCCTATAAGAGCTTAGAAAAAGACATTTATAGTTTGAGAAATGAAGGTAGTATCCTTCTCGTAGAAGAATTTAATGCTAGAACTACAACTAGTCAAGCTATTATCTTAAGCAACTATTCCAACCCTAGATGGGTACATTGTTTTAGCTAATAGATACAAAAGAGATTCGAAAGACCTAATAGATAATTTGTATGGTACCAAGCTAATCAACCTTTACAACGCCTAGTCTCTAATCATTTGCAATGTTTTAATGAAGTGGTTGACATCTAACTAGATGACTTGAATCTATGGGATGGGTAGCGATGTTGTGGATTATGCGATATCAGTTATCCTTGTATACAACGAGATAGTCAATTTTGAGCTTTTAAATGACCATGAGCCTCACTCTAATCATAGACCTTTAACCCTAAATCTATACTTTATCATGCACAAAAACCCCATTGAAGAGAACTCCGGTAAAGAAAGAAACTTGTTTTTTGAAAAAAATAAATTCGATCTCTTCTTAAAGGACTTAAACATTTAATTAAATCTTCTATCATATAAGAACAATATTGAAGACCTCTATCATAATTTTACAACCCTATCTACTTCCATAAAAAAATCATTTATGGAATTGTTGTGTAAAAAGAAAAATATAATTTCCAATCATTGGTATGATAATGAGTGTAAACTTGCTATAAAATCCATTAGGTATGCCTCTAATGAGTCCTTAAAAGATGATAGGATTAAAATATACAAATCCCTAATTAAAAGGAAGAAAATGCACTACATAAATAGAAAACAAGAGAATCTTTTACACCTATCTAATTAGGTCCAAAGAAATTTTGGAGGAAAATTTGGACTCATAAAACTAAAGAAATGGGTATGATTCCATTGATGTATTGGAATTCCTACCTTAAAAATCTTTACAAATTCCCTAATGTCCTAGATGATATTCCAAACATTTCTATAGAGGATGAAGGTTTTTGTACATAAGACATAAAGTTTGGGGTTAAACGACTCACAAAGAGGAAATATAAGGACATCGAAGGATACCAATCTGAAATATTAAAAATTGGAGGGCCTATTCTCATCCCTCACATACACAAGCTCTTTAATTTAACAATTAACCAAGGCTTCCCTAAACCCTGTACTCAAATCCTCGTTGTACCTATTTTTAAAAGTGGATAAAAACAATCCCTCTAATTATAGGACCATTATGATTAATCCCATTTTATCCAAGCTATATGGAAGTATTTTGGAAAAGAAGATAAGTATATGTCTAGAAAGTGACAAAAATGAGCTAAAGGCTAGGCCATTTTTAGAGGTTATCATTCAACTATCGACCACCATGTCATGCTTAGGATCATTACAAAGGAGTGTCACAACATTAAAAACAATCTTATTTGTTGTTTCATTGAATTGAGGAAATATTTTGACACTATTCATATGACTAACCATTTGAATAGGTTAGAAGAGATAAATGTTCCCTTCAAACTGAGAGTTGTCGTGATACAATTGTATGATACCATTATTTCCAAGTTAGGAGCATTGAAAGATGGTCAAAAGAAATTAACTATAATAGTGGAGTCAAACAAGGTTTTCCTCTATCCCCTGCCATTTCTGGCATATAAAATTACAAGTTAGAAGATTGTTTGGAAATTGCACATTGTGTTGGACCAACTCTTTCTAGTATAATCATCATCATTCTCCTATATGTCGATGTTATTTTTCTTATGGAAAGGAATCCATATGACCTCAATAATAAGCTTAGAATCCTCAAGGAATTCTTATTTAGGATAGAGATGATGGTGAACACTAATAAAATGAAGCCTATACTAATTAAATCCCAAAAGATTACCTACAATAGTTTTGTATATGACAACAATATCTTGGAGGAAGTGCCCATGTACAAGTATATTGGAATCAATATTCATCACAAGCTCAATTGGAACTATAGCATTGAGAAAAAGATAAATGGAGAGTGGAAATATTATTACGCGATTGAAAATAATTGTAAATTAGCAGACCATTGGATATAGAATACGAAAATTTTCCTCTTTGAGACTCTTATCACTCTTTTTATCTTATATGGATGTGAAGCTTGGGGATATAACATCTCTTGAGAATCCTAGAGAAAGATATAGAAGATACAAAATAATTTTATCTCTTTTAATCTCAAAATTAAAGGCAATACACTCTATCCTACCCTCCTCATAGAAACAAGCCTTTCCCCCATTGAGAGAACAACAAGGATTAGGTACTTAATGTATAAGAACAAGATAAACAACATGGATGACAAAAGGCTCCACAACATTTCTTCAATATCCAACCAAAATCACTAGTGTCTCAAAAGGGGATGGCATAATGATGCCAAATCTTGGCTAAATCATTATGGAATAAAGGAAGAAGTTATTTTGGAGAAAGTTGATGACATTAAAAATATTATTAAAGCTATATTTAAGGATAATATTTGGTGTTATAAATAATTAGAGGATAAAATAAAATTATGATACTATAAGGTGGTGGTTAACCCTAATCTTGAAGATCAAAATTATTTTCTATTTTGATTAGCATAAGAAAGAGAATCAATAGTGATAAAATAAAAACCAATTATCATGAGATGCATAGTGAAACTCGACATTGAAGAATTCCTAGAACACCATGGCATGAAAGAATCTATCACCTTTATAACACTTATAGGGTTGAATATGAAAAACATTTTCTCCTATATTTCCCTATGTATACCCAAATTAGATCTCAATTTCAAAATAGTTTTCACAATACAGACCTTCCTAAACTATAGTGATCTTGGAACGCTTCTCCTATTTTTTTTCAAGCATCAAAATAACATTATGAAGAATTGCAAGTAATATATTATCTTTTTTAAGGTCTGATAGACCAATAACCACCACCACCACCACCGTCGCCACCATCATCATTTATATGATAAAATATTTTATTGTTTAATTTATGGTGTATATATATATATTTTTTTTAGCAATTTTTATATTTTGAAACATTTATATTTTATAAATTCAATACATTTTAATGAACTTCTAAGTTTTATCATTCGATGAGAGATTTATTTTTTTATTAACAAAATTTAGTAATAATTTTTTTCTTTTAAAAATCAATTAATGATTTATTATTTTATTTTATTTTTTAACTAATAATTTTTTCTTTAAAAAACAATTAACTATTTATTTTTTATCAAAAAAATTTACTAGTATTTTTTGTCTTTTCAAAGGAGGCATTTATTTTTTTATAAATTTAATACATTTTGATGAGCTTGGGGGTTTGATCAATTTTATAATTAAAAGATTTAGTATTTTTTTTTTTCCAAGAAAAAAATTGTAGTTTGTATTTCAGAGAAACTGAGAGTACAATCCTTAGGCACGGAGCATATATTCAACATATTTGATACTAAAAATATAATTGGCCTATCAAGGCCTACAAAAAATGATACAGAAAAAACAAGAACAGGGACCTATAGAGGCCTATTACATCCAAATTAAAACTCATCCAAATTAGACTACTATAAATTGACTGGCCCAATTATGTCAGCCAGATAGGAAGGATCCAGTAAGAAGAAGAAAATGAATGAAAGTAGACCCTAGCTTCTACTTCAAACCACATGTGAATCTTCGGGATTTAAGGGAGACTCAACATACCCAATTCCTCTATTCACAACAACCCATGAGGCTGGGGTTTTAATGTGGGATTTAACAGACCCTGCCTTCAGTTGCAACCCAATTCAAGGCTATGGATTTACATTATATAGACTAGAATCAAAAAATCAGTCCACTTATTTCAGCGAGACAGGAGAGATCTAGGTTGATAAAGAAAATGAACTAAGCAGACCATGGCTCCTACTTTTAGTTGCACGTGAAGCTCTGGGTGAAATGTAGGTGGACTCAACATACCCAAATATTCTACTAAAAATCATCCATCAAGTTGGGTTTTATATGCAGGATTCAACAGACCTAGCCTTCACTTTCAACTCGGTACAAGGCTTCAGATACAACGAAACGTCAATCAATCCCCTAATTGTCAATTTCAATATCCTCGACAGAGAGAACTTGCACGATTTAGACAAGGATTTCCTTCTCGAAGTATGTCAGAATCTACAGCTTTGACCGGAAGAGAACCTCGACGACGCTCCAAACAAACGAGGCGATGTCCCCCATGAAGGCCTTCTAAGATAAATGTATGGGAACTACACTACAAGAGAAAATTGGAGAATTTTTGGAAAAGCACACCAAAATGAGGAGGCCATCTGAATAGTAGAGGAATGATGCACATAACAAGGAAAATGTGAAAATCAAGGAAGATGCACTAACCAAGGTACAATGTGGAGAAGCAATGCTCCATCTCAATTAGCATAGTTATGATTCAATAAATCTAACCAATCGAATGTGTGCATAGTCAAAGTAGAAGTTGGAGGTAGATTTGGATGGTGATGTAAGCCGAAAATACAAAGAGTTATGACTATTGTTCACTTGTGATACTTTTTAATTATTTTTTCTTAGGCTAAGGATAAATATCTACTATGTAACATGTTTTGCATGAGTTATACTATACTTGTTATGTGAGAATGTATATGATTGCACTGGATATTAATGAAATGAGGCCTCAATTCAAAATTATTGTTGTATTCCTTCTGTATGGCAATGATTTGTTTTACTTTTATTCTGCAACTATATTGACAGATTAATCCTAGTTAATATAGATGTGTATGTTCTGGAGTTGATGATGTTTCTTACTTTCTCTAAGTTATTGGATGTTCTAGATAGAGTATATGATGATAGTGATGATAATGGTTTGTTAGTTCTTTAATATATTGGAATGAGTTGCATCCTGGTGAATGATATATTACACAACAACTAAGAAAACCATATCCAATGAAGTGCATGTCAGCCACAACAGTCATGTTGTGTGAGCCCCATATAACCTTTAGTCTTGGCACAACATTTCAAGTGATACCTTCCCCATTTTTGGGATTGAATATGCTAGTGCTCAGACTATAGGAGTCTATTTGTACTAGACACCTAGGAGGAACTTGGTCTAAGATTGATACAACAATGTAAAAGTTTCGAATGAAGTCATTAAAAGATGGATTACAACACCTATCTATTCTACATTTAAAATTATTATCATCATCTCCTCCTTCTCATGAAACTAAGGCTTAAGCATGGTTACTTTTTCTATCTATGGTTATCACTATGACATCGAATAAAGGGCTTTGCAAAACCAAGATAAGGTAGATATTGGTATAAATATTTATTTCTCAAACCACCTCCTCTACTAGACATTGCCAACATGATCATCACCTTCTTCCCTATGCTACCTCGATGCAAGTAGAGTGTAATACCACCCTAGCTTCTAGATTAGTGAGATAGTGTAGGGGAGGCACCACCCTCCATCTACAATATCTTTGAAACATAATAGTATCCCATTATTTATTGTTGATCCAATAAGTAGCTACCTCCCCCCTCCTCCCCCACAAGGGTTGGTTGTTTAGGGAGGAAGGGGAGGTTGGAGATATTAATAACATAAACCTATTCAATATATGATCCAAAATAATATCTCACTATTTAAGGTTATACAGATAATATATGATCTAACTTTGATTTATTTCTTATATGATTTTTTTTTCACACTCCCACTATGTATTGATATTGGTGTACCTAACAACCCCTTTGACCTATTCATGGTCACTATTTGGAGTTTAATTAATTTTTTTTTATCTTTTCTTATATATTAAGTACTTTTGTCACCTCAAATATATAGAGAGAATCTATTTTAGTATCTCATGCAACTATTGTGTGCACTTTTATTGGATTATCCCTATATAATATATCTAAATGTATCACCATTTGTAAGATTTGGAAAATTAGCGATTTTTGTAGAATCATCATAATGTATGGCTTAGTTATCTAGTTCTAAAATGGACAATATTTATTTTTGAATGCTTGAATATTAAATATTTATTTGGAGTAATAAAAATATGTAATGTTCCCAACCAAATCTGATGTAAAAATCAGATCTATGTGGATGAGGAATTTCATCAAACACTTGGCATACAAGCTCCTAACTCCCTTGAAATCGCTTCAATACTTGTGGCCCATTTAACTCAAGTTTAAGGGATGAAATTTATGTCAAACACATCACATGCAACACCTAAAACCCTTCCCAATGAGTGGTTGTTCTGAATTTTTGTTTGATGTTATGTTTATTTGGAGTTGGTTGGTTGAACTGTTTTGTCAAACACTTTGTGTGCAATGGTTGTAGCATTCATTTAAGTGTATTTTCTAATATATTTGGCCCATATTTATTCATGTAATATATAAGGAAAACACGTGAAATTATAACCAAACAAATTAGAAACTAATAGCTATTAAACACCATAAGAAAGTACCTCAAATCCTTACTTTATTTAATATGCACTTGGTTGTCCAACATAGTAATTTCCAGATATGAAATGTATTTGCTACAGCTGATATATGGCTTGAAAATACATACAAAACACAGCCAAATAAAGGAAAATAGTCTCCCAATAGAATCCCTCTAACAATTGCTCCAAAAATATGTAATTTCTTCAACAAATGATGGCCCCAACGACAAGATATGTGCCATGATTGGTCTGAATTCTCCCTGGATGAAGATGAGGTTTGATCCACCAATGAAATGGAAAATATCCTCATAAATCATTCACCCAATATGTATATAAATTGATCCCAATAATTAGAAGCTGATACAACCCCAAAATATGAATATCTCGACCATTTGTCAAAGAGGACACGTGGCACCAGATTCGAGAGTCTGGGGACTTAGTGCTTCGGGGGATTTAGGTTGAGAGGAGTCAGTAAGCCCCAAATCCTGGAGCCGCGAAGTAACGAGGACCATGGATCTATGGATCCACGTAGATAAATATCAATTGTGTGATGGGGTTAACGTGGCCCACTGACGTCATCCCAGGTGACGTGGACCTGTAACCAATGTGCCATGTGTCATCCACATTTGGTTGATTCACCCATCCCTTGTGCTTATTATAGAAGGATATGTGTCACCCCCTAAGGAGGACATGTGTCACCTCTTGACCGTTGTCGTGTGTCAACTGTTGAATTGTGCCCGCCTGGCCAACAGGGTTGGTGACGTGTCCGGGACTCCGGAAGTCTGGACAGTTTCAGGGGTTCAGAAGATTCGAACATAGTATGATAAAGAATTATTCAACGAGAATCGTCGAACGCCAATTTCCAAAGGGCCCAAGCCACGTGGTGTGAATTCATGAGGTTTGAGTATAAGTTGATAATGGGAGGTCCAACGATGATTGAAAAATGACGATCACCGAAGGGATAAGGCCACATGGCGATATTTCAAGACTTCAGGGATTTGGAAAAAGGTGTGTTACATGCAGATCATCGAATCCCCCTCCTTAACGATAGGATCTCGGCAGAGGATGTGGACCGTTGATATCCTCTACGGTTCAATGATCTGAGAATTTAACAACACTTTTGGAACTCCTGAAGTCCGGGAGCTTTCGAATTGTCGAAACCTTTGCTAATGCAGGCTCTTAGCTCCTGATTTTTAGCTTGAGGTCACGAGGAGGACCCCACTAGCTGGTTTAATTGCTTAGTGAGAGATGTAAAATTTGGGGGAACAGAATGAGAAGATTTTCCTTAAGTAGCTAGGGACCAAAAATGAACCAAGGAAAGCGAAAATATGATGCCCCATCCCTAGAAAGGGTATTTAGGGGTTGGGTGTGTTACATGTGCAAACTTACCCAAACATTTGGGTGCCAAAATTCTCCTAATACAATTACTTGTCTCTTCCTCGAGCCAATGGCCTTTATTATGGTGTGATAGATGCAACAGAAGGACCTGTCTTCATGAGTTCATGAATGAAATCCTAGAATTGGCTACTAGTTTCGTCCAAGGTGGCGTGCAACTGTTGAGTAAGTTGGACCAGCTGATCTATATTAGTGACTGTGACATGTGGATCCTGAAGGATAATGTGCTCAATTTTATTGGGCATCACGACCGTCACAACCTACGCTAGTGAAAGATGTGTGTAGAATATGTGGGCCTTATCAACCACTTCATTGGCTAACCTAAAGATAGTTTGTTATTCCTCCCGAGCGACAATGATATCTCTAGTTTCCCTAGCAATGGATTTCATTGTGACTTCGTTCTCTCCCAAGGGTAATGAATTCAAATTCCTCTTCTATTGGGCAACCTCTTTTCTAGAAGTGCAGACCTGTTCAACATTGGAGCTGATATACCAGGTATTATGAAGGTGATTCCCGAGTGTAAAGTTGTACTCAACCAGTCCAGAAAAATATTTTAGTCATGCCTAGCCAATTTTAGTGTTTTCTCAACGATGACAATCTTATGTTTCAATTCAATATCTATTGGAGCTTTAAGGATTTGGGATAAGAAAACAACAATGCCCCTTTCACATCCACTTTCTGGCCTAGGGGTGGCTTCCATAGGATCATTCGTAGTAAAAAAATCACCCAACTGTATTTAAATTCCTTTCCCAAGTCATGGGAATCAAGATAGTCGTCCACAAACTCATTGAGTAGGTATCAATACGATGCCATATTGACACCTCCAACACATATTTCAGTGGAGAGCATGACACCAAGGGGCTATTCATCCCTTTGGAATTTTTATAGGATCTTGCAAGCAAGTAGTTGTGTTGCAAACCTAAATATTGGATTATTGATCTTAGGAATCACAACCCCACCTTTCCATCTGCACATCCCAAAATGGGTACATGTATACTTCCTCTTGCACTGCATCTTTCATCTTGATGGAACTGGTCATATCTTCACTATATATCGAGAGGCCCAAAACATGATGCAACTTGTTAAGCAGAAATAAAAAACATACCTAGAATACTAGGGCCTAACCAAAATGTGAACAATTGAGAAAAGTTAGGATACCCAAATTATGAAGGGGCCTTTTCCATTTATGGTATATATATTTTCCATGTTGTCAGCTCAATGGACAACAAATGCATACTTATCAAATTGGAGTTATAGAAACTAGGTTGGGTCACGAACATTATGGTTGGTAAATTACAACACTGGAACTTTTCCCAACTTTGGCCCCTTAAAACTTACTCCATCAAGCATCATTGGTTTTGGTACCGACTGCTCTTTTTTTTCCTTGGGCTTCTTTCATGCGTGGGGTTTGCTTAGGAAGTCCATTTTATTTGCTAATGACCACACGTTTATGATTTTTGTTACAGAACTCGAAACCAATCTGGGACTCCACAACACGATAGAACTAGCGTAGTGGGTAGCTAAGAGCTTCTCTATGCGATGTTTCTCTTGTTCTATTTTTGGTTTGTTTTATGAACAATGGGAACCTCGAAAACTGGGTAGAGGTAGTTTAATAGTAATCGGATGGGAGGTGATCGAGGTGTCACTTAGATAGTGTATGCATTCATCATAGATGTATCTTGATATAAATTTCCCATGCCACAAGGTTTTCTTCCCCCCTTGGTTTTGATTTACAGCCAAGTTCTCACTATCATTCAGCCGATAACCACTTTAATTCTTGTCATCGAGGCCACCTAGGAATGATAAAGTATCTCTCCACACCCTTCATATTTTTCTTTCTATCGGCCAAATTAATTAGGTTTCCACGCTTTCTAAATTGGCAAAATCCTTTCACTGACGAGTGTACTTATGCTTTGATTTTTCTCAGAACAAACTAAATCTCCGTGATAGTACTACCTGTCGCCTCTAACTTTATTGTACCCAACTGTCTATGCCACCTAATATTTAATGTGATTCTCACTACTCTAAACATGCGCAAAGTATTATTCTTTGGGGGTGTCACACATGGTTACCATGCACCCCTACATCTGCACCCCATACCAATTAGCCAGCCTGAGTTGAATGGGGGACCATACCAATTTTGGTCTACCCATAAACTCCCATTATTTCTTTGTTAGTATTTTCACATGGGATCCCATATCCAACATGAGTCCATCCATCTCATAGCTTTCAATTTTAGTTGTCATCTTGAACTCTCTTCATGTGCGCTTCTTCTTATTTTCCTGGCACACATACCTTTTTAGTAGTGGGGTGGATATAGCTACAGTGGTTCCTTCTCCCCCCATATAGTTTTTCAACATATGCGTCAACTTTCTTGGTGCATCAAGATCACTTAACAACTTCAAAAAACATCGCAAGAAGTTACTTACTTGATCCTATGCTTGCTCTTCATGAAAAACATTTCACAATGCTTCTTCATGCACCATGCACCTCATCTCTCCATGCACATGATCCTCGATTTCCTTATGTTCTACCTATATCATTTGTTCCTTTCTGCACGCTTCTTCGATTGAACTCTGCATCACGCAATGTATCTCCTCACACACATGAGCTTCCTCCAAAGACTTATGTGTGGTGCAATGCAATTCTTCACGTGCTTGGGATTCTTCCAACGATCTTTGTGTGGCATGTTTTAATTCATTGCATAATTGGGAATCTTATAACAATATTTGCATCGCACGTTGTATCTCTTCGCATTATCTCTCCTCTTTTAGATCGCTTTGTGAATCATGCAAAAACTACTTCTATTGTGTAGCATCAAACTTAGGAGGAGATTGCACCACCTTTCTGGTCTTCCCTTCCATTATCTGGCATGAGATTTCTGCACGATCCAATTCCATTTCATGTTTGGCTACACCTTAGGTTACCACCTGCACATTAGCTTCCTCATCCTTCTTTTGGTTCTCACACGGTTCTACAGTTACCATGTTGCAGTGTGTCGTCTTCTCTTCCCACTTCTTCAACAAGTTGGGACTGCCATCCATGGAATGCTCGATACTATAGAAATATCTACAAATAGTGCATGGTTTCGTGTAGAATCTCGAGACATGTCATATCTTTCCATAATGAAATAAAGTGGGTGGTCTTCCTCCACCTCCTTCATATCCTCATCCTCATTCGTGCCCATAACAACCTCTGGGACCTCCTTGGTATCTGCCTCTTTCCATGCCTCTGCGATCACCACCTTTCTGCTCTTCCTCCACCCATGAGGCATCATGGGTGTGATATTGCATCAACTGAAGTGACCAATAGTTGTTCACATCATGCCCCATGGATTTGTAGAACTCATAAAATGGACTATGGTAAGTTTTCTAGTGTTTCTCTAGTGTTGGGAAGTGGGGTGGGATATGTCCCCACTGTATAAAAATATCACACCACTCATTCTGATTCCCAATCGCTTGTTTTTATTTCTTCTTGATTACAAATGTGCAAGGGGGGTGGTTCAAAGAGGGCATAACTCCATATTCTATCATCATTTATTCTGAGGGAACCAAGAGAGTTTCATACCTGCAGCCATGAAAGACCACCCACTATATCAAAATACTCCTCCCCTTATCATAGGAGCTCTTCACCATACTCACCTACTTAAGCACCTCTACTATGCACCTCCTCTTTCTCTAATCTTGTGACATCTCTCAACAGCCAAGAGGGTCAGACTTCATCTTCTCTGACCCTACTACCACTACTTATGGTATCTTCACTAGATACCATACTCCTAATGCTTCACCTCTTCTATGACCTATATTCATTTGTGCTTCTCTATGGAAAAATATTGCATGTCCTCCTAGTTCAACCTCCTTCCTCTTCATTTTGAATCTGACCCCTTGTCTCTCACCCCTTTATACCTTCTTTTTTATCCTATGTTATTCTTTCCTCTTTATCTCAACTCTTCTTGCACATCTCTTTCTCTCCTCTGCTATTTTGGGTCCATTATTTCCTCACCTCATCTCAGTATCTTCTATATCCTCTCAGTAAATCCATCTCCTCTCTCTCTCTCTTTTCCCCCTTCTTTTCATCCTCCCCTTCTGCAACTTTTATTTTGCAACTATATTGACAGATTAATCCTAGTTAATATAGATGTGTATGTTCTGGAGTTGATGATGTTTCTTACTTTCTCTAAGTTATTGGATGTTCTAGATAGAGTATATGATGATAGTGATGATAATGGTTTGTTAGTTCTTTAATATATTGGAATGAGTTGCATCCTGGTGAATGATATATTACACAACAACTAAGAAAACCATATCCAATGAAGTGCATGTCAGCCACAACAGTCATGTTGTGTGAGCCCCATATAACCTTTAGTCTTGGCACAACATTTCAAGTGATACCTTCCCCATTTTTGGGATTGAATATGCTAGTGCTCAGACTATAGGAGTCTATTTGTACTAGACACCTAGGAGGAACTTGGTCTAAGATTGATACAACAATGTAAAAGTTTCGAATGAAGTCATTAAAAGATGGATTACAACACCTATCTATTCTACATTTAAAATTATTATCATCATCTCCTCCTTCTCATGAAACTAAGGCTTAAGCATGGTTGCTTTTTCTATCTATGGTTAGCACTATGACATCGAATAAAGGGCTTTGCAAAACCAAGAGAAGGTAGATATTGGTATAAATAGTTATTTCTCAAACCACCTCCTCCACTAGACATTGCCAACATGATCATCACCTTCTTCCCTATGCTACCACAATGCAAGTAGAGTGTAATACCATCCTAGCTTCTAGATAGTGAGATAGTGTAGGGGAGGCACCACCCTCCACCTACAATATCTTTGAAACGTAATAGTATCCCATTATTTATTTTTGATCCAATAAGTATCCACCTCCCCCCTGCTCCCCCACAAGGGTTGGTTGTTTAGGGAGGAAGGGGAGGTTGGAGATATTAAGCACATAAACCTATTCAGTATATGATCCACAATAATATCTCACTATTGAAGGTTATACAGATAATATATGATCTAACTTTGATTTATTTATTATATGATTTTTTTTTCACACTCCCACTATGTATTGATATTGGTGTACCTAACAACCCCTTTGACCTATTCATGGTCACTATTTGGAGATTAATTAATTTTTTTTTATCTTTTCTTATATTTTGAGTACTTTTGTCACCTCAAATATATAAAGAGAATCTATTTGAGTATCTCATGCAACTATGGTGTGCACTTTTATTGGATTATCCCTATATAATATATCTAAATGTATCACCATTTGTAAGATTTGGAAAATTAACAATTTTTGTAGAATCATCATAGTGTATGGCCTAGTTATCTAGTTCTAACTTGGACAATATTTATTTTTGAAGGCTTGAATATTAAATATTTATTTGGAGTAATAAAAATATGTAATGTTCCCAACCAAATCTGATGTAAAAATCAGATCTATGTGGATGAGGAATTTCATCAAACACTTGGCATACAAGATCCTAACTCCCTTTAAATCGCTTCAATACTTTTTGCCCCATTTAACTCAAGTTTAAGGGATGAAGTTTATGTCAAACACATCACATGCAACACCTAAAACCCTTCCCAATGAGTGGTTGTTCTGAATTTGTGTTTGATGTTACGTTTATTTGGAGTTGGTTGGTTGAACTGTTTTCTCAAACACGTTGTGTGCAATGGTTGTAGCATTCATTTAAGTGTATTTTATGATGTATTTGGCCCATATTTATTCATGTAATATATAAGGAAAACACATGAAATTATAACCAAACAAATTATAAACTAATATCTATTAAACACCATAAGAAAGTACCTCAAATCCTTACTTTATTTAATATGCACTTTGTTGTCCAACATAGTAATTTCCAGATATGAAATGTATTTTCTACAGCTGATATATGGCTGGAAAATACATACAAAACACAGCCAAATAAAGGAAAATAGTCTCCCAATAGAATCCCTCTAACAACTGCTCCAAAAATATGTAATTTCTTCAGCAAATGGTGGCCCCAACGACAAGATATGTGCCATGCTTGGTCTGAATTCTCCCCGGCTGAAGATGAGGTTTGATCCACCAATGAAATGGAAAATCTCCTCATAAATAATTCACCCAATATGTATACAAATTGATCCCAATAAGTAGAAACTGATACAACCCCAAAATATGAATATTTCCACTACCAAATGTGCCCCTCCAAGCAATATTTTTCCCTGGGTACAAAACAATGAATCTCCTCAAAGATCCTCTCCAAAATATCCAAGATCTAATATATTGGGAGGTGGAATAGAAATGCAAGTGAATATCTGATTTATAGATCTCTTCTGGATGTTAAATCAAACTTCTCTAAGATCTCTGGCATGCCCCTCTTGAAGAGAACCATTCTCACAATTATTCCTGCTTCACAAATGAATGTTTGAAATTGATCTGAATTGAATAGAATGGCGAGGGATGATTCTTTCACCTCCTTGACCAATCTTGGATCATGAACATAGGAATATTTCACCTCCTTGTTGATCTCTAGGGTTTATTCAGTCAAAACCCTCAAAACCCCAAAGTACCTTGAGCTTTCTAGCTAAGAAGCCAAACATCAAAATATCAATCAACATAATGAGAGAATAGAATATCCTATCTCTCTTTTATAGCCCTATTCAGCTTTTCTATCCAAGTGAATTTTACTTTACTTTTAATATTCCTTTATATAATCACTTTATTAATTAATTCACTTTTTTTCCTCTAAAAAGTGATTAATTTGTCCTTATGGCTTCTCTAGCCACTGAAAGTCACTTTTCATCATCTTATCCTATAGTGCTCTTCCTCTCGATTTCAATGATATATTACACTAAGGTTTTTCTTCAAGTATTATTCCCAAATGACCTCCTTGTTGAATTTAATTAAAATATGCTCCATGATAACTCAAAATTATGGAAATCGTCGGAATGCAACGAAACCAAAGACAAGTTGTGAGGAATGGATCCTCATGATGAAATATGGTGAAAAATGTAATTTGGGCCCCATAATGATCCTCAATACTTCCTGAACTCACTATCACCCCCAACTGGTCACTCTAGCAGGCATCCCACTCTGTAACATAAAATAATCCAAAAATTGGGACGTTACAAAATAATTCTAACTGAGGAAATAGTCTCATAGATTATTTTTTTCAAATTTAATGGAATATATTAAATATTTATAAAAAAAATCAATGTTGACGAAGTCCTCATAATACAATTTTGTTGAAATATGTGTTTTTGTCAAGAATACATCTCCCTGGACCTTGAATTTGATTGGATATATCAATCATAAGAAGGTGATTTTCTTAATTGGCAATGCCATTGCCCATAGTTTCATCCATTGTCAAGTAGAAAAAGAAACACATTTTTATTTCCATGCAGTGCACAATTTCCAAATCATGATAGCCAATGAAGGTTCTATCAAATGTGGTGGTAAATGTGAAACTCCAAATGGGGGACTACTTCCTCATATCAAACATTTTTTTCCATTGAAATGGGAGGTTGGGATTTAGTTCTAGGAGAAGAATGGTTGTAAACATTGGGCCATGTTACAATCGATTTGAAGGAGTTATACATGAGCTTCAATAAGTATGGACATCAACACACCCTCAAATGTCTCCAGGCCAATTCACTAGAAATAATCATCTCTCATTGTATGGAAAAACTCGTAAAGAATGGTCACTCTAGAATTATTGCCCCATTCAATGCCATCCAAGTTATAGATAACTATCCATAGGAAACTCATATTGATTTGGAGTTGGTTTTGGAAAAATATCACTAGGTATTTAAAATAGCCCATAACTTATTTCCCCTCACATGGAGAGCATGCACATGGAATCTCACTAATTCTAGGCAATCCACTACCCAATGTTTCCCTTATCACCATAATTTTTCACAAAAAATGAAATTGGAAAGAGAGTAGAGGAGTTGCTAATGGTTAGAATCATATGTACTATTACTAGCCTTACTCCTCCTCGATGATCATGATATTGAATAAATAAGGAAATTCATGCATATGTCTATACTTTCACACTATCTGTACTTTCACGCTATTAATTAACAGATTGATGATCAAAGATAAATTTTTGATTACCATCATCAATGACATCTTGGAGGATCTTCGTAGAGCACAATTCTTCACTAGAATTGATCTCCAAATTGGTTATCACTAAATTTAGATGAAGGAAGTAGACATTCCTAATATTTCCTTGTGTATGAGTTTTTGGTGATTCCTTTTGGGCTTTTCAATGCCCCATACACTTTTCAAATCCTCATGAACCAATTGTTTTGGCCCATTTTTGCCCCATACACTAGCCACACCTAAAGACATTGAAAATATTGTGTAAGTTTACTTGGTATTATTGTTTACTAGAAAATAAATGTGCATAGCTATGGTATAATTTCCACCTCATTAAAATCCTTTCTCAAAAATAATTCCTCGACCCATTTGAGGAAATAGTCCCCCCGGTGAATATGTTAAACAAACCCATCTAGAAAGTAGTGGTGCTAGTGTAGTTTCATGTTCAATGGACTCATTTGGAGGAAGGTTAGCAGACATATGTGTATTTTCATCCTCACTATAATCATATGAAAAAGAAACTAGAATAGGATCAAAATATGGCTTGAAGGCTGAAGATGACACAAACAACGAATTAGGCTTGTAGACCAAGCTATTTTCATCAATCTTAACACCTCTTCTAATAATTATTTCATTGGAATGAGGTTGAAGAAGTATGTAGCCTTTGAAATATTCAAAATATCCAACCAATATGCAATTATCACTTTTAGGTTGTAAGGTTTTCCTTTTTTCATCCGGAAAGTGATACCATTCTTCACTGCCAAATACATGGAAGTGGTTTACATATGGTCTAATTTTAGTCCATGCTTTTTCTGGTGTTATATTTTTTAAATCCTTTATGGGAGTATGATTTACTATGTAATTGGCACAATTGATAGCTTCTACCCAATAATGAAGACTTAATCCTTTAGATTGGATCATACAATTTTCCATTTCCTTTAATGTGTGATTATTCCTCACATCAACACCATTTTTTTGTGGTGTATATGAAACACATATGAAACAATATGTCGCATTTGAATGCCCTATACAATGCAATAATTTGTGAATTTGTTTTCACATATTCACCTCCATTATTTGTTCTGAACCATTGAAGTTGATGTCCATATTTGTTTTCTACAAGGGCCTTATAGACAAAAAACATGTCGAAAAATGTAATCTTAAGGTTTAAGAAATAAACCCATGTGCATATGGATAAGTCATCAATGAAAGTTAAGAAGTACTTGCACCCAGAAAAAGAAGGAGAAGAAAGTGGAACACACAAATCATTGTGGACAAGCTACAAACGAGCCAAGGCATGCCAAGGGCAGATTTTTCAAAACTATCCCATTAATGTTTATCGAGAACACACCTAGCACAAACACCATATTTGCAAAAACCAAGAGCAATATTAGTAACCATAATTTGATTACATAAATGTTGCAATGAGTGATAGTTTATATGACCAAACAATTCATGTCAAATGTTTCTCACATCATTTCTATGAGAAACAAAAACTAATGGAAACGATGGTGATCCAAGGTTGTCAAATTTGTACAACCTGGTAATATCATCAACAATTATAGTTGCTAGGACATGCTTAAGATCTTTTAAATCCTTGATTAGAACTTGGTGAGTTGAAAACTCTACTATTTTACCTTCACTTGAATGAGTGATTTGATACATTGATAGAAGGTTTTAGGAATGACTTGTAGCACATAATAAATCATTGAAATGACCATTATCTACCTTAAATGTTCTAAACCCTACAACACTAAGAGATCTATCATCACCAAAAAATATTTGTTTGGTGTTACCTTCATTAAGAGTGTAAGAAATGGTTTTATTCTTAGCCATATGATAAGATGCCCAAGAATCGATAAGTCACTCATCAAAAGAAGAAGTAGATGTTGTATTAAAGGAGAAACTAGAATCAGAAAGTGCATGTCTTCATTGTTTTGTTTCTTCATTATTTCTTCTGAGGCTTCCATCTTTTTAAAACATTTGGACTCAAGATGACCATCTCACACACAAAAATTGTAATGCTTGTGAGTCTTCTTACTTTTTTATTTTGATCCTTTGTCACCATTGGGAGTAGAATATGGTTAAGAGGGTTTGCAACCCTTTTTTTGTTTGTTGTTGCAAGGATGTTGGTTCTTCGATGCTTGTGTCTATTTTTCTGTTGGGACACTAAGGATTTATTAGATGTATATGCAGTGCTTATCACTCCAAGTTGAAAGATATTATCTTTCTCTTTAATTAGGGAATCAAAAAATGAATCAATAGTGTTGAGGAAAAGATATGAAATGATCTTACTCAAGCATTCTCAAATTCTGCTTGGCTAAAAAAAAATAGACGGGAATATAACCCTATGTTTATAGCCATCAAAATTAATATCCTAAATCACAAGTATTGATTACAAGTGCTTAGGCCAGTCTTTTTATAAGTAAAAGCTTGCTGGAAAATTCATTTTGTATATGATTTTTTGAATATAATAGTTGTTGAAATAGATGTAGAGATAGAAGAAAAGACACCAAAATGATAATCAAGGAAGATGAGACATAAAGAAATCATTTATTTCATTCCAATTCACCAAAGAGTCACTCTATTTACAAAATTTTGTGAAGAAATTTCGGACCAAATTCAAACTTAGACATCCCCAATGGAACATACAAAAGGACCTCTGACAGAAAATAAAAAACTGAACTCTAAAAGTTGGATCAGCTTGCAACAGATTGTTGCCCACTTGAATCTGCACAATATCCTTTGTCAGTCATGGAAACTAATTCACAAACATACAAGTCTACACAGACTATCGAAAATAGATCAACACTTCTAAAAAACAAGTGTCTGAATGATGTAATTCAGCCCTGAATCTTGTTGTCTACAATAAGACCCTGCTATCATAAAACAAATTAGGCTTGTGATAAATTAAGGAATGAATGAAAACTGAACTATCTCAACATAAAATCAAAGAGAAAACCTTAGTATGTCTCTCCTTCTATCCTCCCCTTGCTCCTCCCTTTCCTTTTGCCTTTAAGCAAATTAAAATTGGTTGAAGTAGTTGAACTACCTCATTAGTTAAGTTAACTAAAAACTCAACCAACTTTTTAGTTATGGGGAAGAGTAATAATCATAATAAGGGTTCTAAAAAAATAATAACAAGTAGGTGGGACCCCTTGTGACTTCCTTCAACTCTTAACAATCATAAAATAACTAGTTAATTAAGAAAAACACCCCTCCTTGTGACTCCCGTCATCACATTCACATTTGACAATTTATCTCATTGATATTTGAAATTAATTGCAAAAAATATGTTACTCATGTATCCAAAGAAAACATGTTGTCCAAAACTTCTAAAGTCAATTGTCATCAAGAATAAATAAAATAAAACTCAAAAACCATATTTTCCACTTTGAGATGCAATCTTTCCTTGATTGTTGTTGTCACCCTTTGATTTTTTTGAATTTTCCTTTGGTTTCACTGAGCCTTTAGGCATAATCTCGTTGATCACATGAGAACAACCATCCCTCAAATGCATCCGAGAAGACACAGATTTATCAAAGCCATTGGAGGGTGAGGAAGGGGCAACAATGGCTTTTCCTTTGTTAAGGGCATGGTGGGCCTCAGTTTTCAACCTTTTGATAGCATGATAGGACTGAACTAGTGAGTGGATAGATGCAACTTGGACAATCTAGTTAATATGCGAGGGAACAGGTAAGGACAAATTGGGCCAGCCACAATGTTGGGAGATTGTCGGGTGGAAAATCTCTTGCCATTCGTCATTTTTGGGAACCTCGGGTTGCAATGAGACATGAGGGGGCATGGGAATACCAGGGGCTTGTGGAGCTCGGAAGGGAGGCCTTTCAGGCCTAGGTTGGACCACTCCTTGCACAATCCAATTGAAAAATCTAGCCTAAAACAACTGGCCTAACTCTTGTGAGTCAGCATCAAAGTGTATGGAGAATCTTGGCCTTCTTGGGCCTTTTTTCCAATTACCTCTCCCTCGGTTGCCTCTGCCATGGCTACTTCGACTGAATAAGCTCATTCCTGCATGCATGATTGATTAGAAAATAGTCCCTTTAACAACCATACATAACAACTCCTTAAAAATATGAAATAGATTTTGGCTCAACAACATATCAGACTCATGCAGACCAATCCATACAAGTTGTTCAACTGTTGTCAATGAGAAGGGGGTAAACAAAATGGTTATGGGATATGCGAGGGGTTTGTATTGAGTGAAAAATGATAAAATGAGAGGGAAAAAAATTATGGTTACTTCTCAAAGACAACAAACAATCAACTGTAGTTTAAACCAAAGAACATATCACTGTGTTCCAACCAATAAACTGTGATTTCAAACTATTTCGAAATAGAATTCTCTTAACTGTAATTAAATTTTAAGAATAGGGACTAAAAAATGGATGTGGGAAGGCGAGGGGGTTGTAATTAGCAAAAAGTGAAGTAATGGTAGGGAAAGAGAACGTGTATTGTTCATAAAATTAATTAAGTAATCCATCAAATCATTCCATATCAATTAAAATAAATCCAACACCAACCAAAATGATCACTGTGCTAGCAGAACAACTACTTTGTAAAAGTCAAACAATTATGTGCCTTAACTTGCTCAATGTTCACAATCAATCTATAACACAGTTTCATCAGAACAAGATAGTATGTATTCCACAACAACCTATAGAGAATTACTGTTTCTTCTTATTTATCCGTTTAATATTTTAAAACAATTCTAAATTGAATAAACAATCACTTGTTTCCACTCTGTCCAGTATCAAAATCAATCACCTTCCATCAACACAGACACAAAAAGCATGCCCAATTTTATCTGTCAATTCCACCTAACTATTAAATTGTAATGAGATCAAACTGCTACAACACCCATGAATATCTTCGTTAAGATGCATGATATTCATTAAACATACATAGTGGACAATAAAATGCAACGATCCATATTTTAATTGCAAAAGATCCTAACTTGCCATTTAAACACACATAAAACCATCACCACTTTAACTCATACTATGCTAGACCATTCGACAAAATGCAGAGTATCTTTGTGAATGTACAGGTCCCAAACATAACTTGTACCAGGAGAAGTTCCAATGTCTAGAGCACCCTATAGGATGAGTACACCAGAGCTAGTTGAGCTCAAACTACAGTTGAAGGAGATTTGGGATAAATGATACATTCATCCTAGTGTGTCTCCATGGGGATCACCATCCTTGTTTGTGAAAAATAAATATGGCACACTCAGACTGTGGATAGATGATAGACAACTCAATAAAATGACCATAAAGAATAAGTACCCCTTGCCAAGGATCCATGATGTTTTTGACCAATTAAGGGGTGCCACCATCTTCTCCAAGATTGACTTGAGATATGGATAACATCTGGTCTGAATTAAATATGAAGATATCCACAAGACAAACTTTCAGACAAGATATGGTCACTATGAAATTGCGGTGGTGCCATTTGGGCTTACCAATGCACCAACCACTTTTATGTGCTTAATGAATAATGTATTCAAAAAGTTCTTGGATAGGTTTGTGTTGGTTTTCATTGATGATATCCTAATCTATTCCAAGAATAGAGAAGATCATGAAGAACATCTCAAGATAGTACTCCAGGTACTAAGAGAACATCAGCTCTATGTCAAGCTCAATAAGTGTGACTTTTTCCAAAAAAAAGTACACTACCTAGGCCATGTTATTTCTAAGGAAGGAGTGGCAGTTGACCCTGACAAGATTAAATACATCATGGATTGGCCTACCCCAAAGGATGTATCTGATATTAGTTCCTTTATGGGCCTAGCAAGATACTATAGGAGATTCATAAAAGGACTCTCCAAGATTGGTTGCCCAATCACATCCCTTCAAAAAAAGGGCGTTAAATTCATTTTGACATCAGAATGTGAAGAAATATTTCAAGAGCTTAAATACCTTCTAACCAATGCACCTATATTGAAGATTGTAGATCCAAACAAAGACTTCCTTGTGTGTACAGATGTCTGGAAGGAAGGGCTCAAAGGAGTCCTTATGCAAGAAGGGCGTGTGATTTGCTACGAATTCATAAAATTGAATGAGCATGAATTCAATTATGTGACCCATGATATGTAAGTGGCTTCCATAGTGCATGCTTTAAAAATGTGGAGGCATTACCTCTTAGGTAGAAGATTTGTAGTTATGACAAACCATAGTGGGTTGAGGTATTTTTTTAACTAACCAAAACTCAATGTGAGACAAGCTAGGTGGATGGCTCTCCTTGGTGATTTTGATTTTGAAATCAAACATATCAAAGGAAAGGAGAACAAGGTGGTTGATGACCTTAGTATAAGTATGAAAGTAGTTCACTTGGAATATGTAAGCGCCAATGAATCAAACATCAAAGATATGTTCAAAATTGCACAAGAAACAGATGCATTTTTCAATACCGTGACATCATACCTAAAGATGGATCCCACAAGGCTAAAGTATGAAGGTTATCACATGCTTAATGATGACCTGCTAACTTATAAGGGAATATTCTATATTCCAAATTGTGATGACTTGAAGAGGTTCATAATGCATGAACTACACAAAAAACCATATAATGGTCATCCTGGCTATCATAAAATGATCACAACCACTAGGAAACTATTCTTTTTGCCTAGGATGAAAAATGACATAGAAGATTACTTAGCTAAATGCCTAGAATGTCAGCAATTCAAGGAAAAGCACCGACACCAGGTAGGATTGTTGCATCCCCTACCAATTCCCGAACGGAAATGGGAAACCATCTCCATGGATTTCATCACATGATTACCAAGATTAACCAAACAGAAAGCTGCCATCATGGTAGTTGTGGACAAACTGAACAAAGTTTCTCACTCCATACCTGTCAATTCAACTTGCAAGGCAATAGATATTTCCAACATATTCATGAAAGATATATTTAGACTGAACGACATGCTTAAGGATATGATATCTGACAGAGATAGAAAGTTTACTTCAAACTTTTGGAAATCTTTGTTTTCTTCTTTGAAACAAAATTAACAACCTATCACCCTCAAACTTATGGGAATATAGAGAGGGTAAACCAAGTATTAGAAGACATGTTGAGGATTCATGTAATGCATCAACCCAAGAAGTGGGAGGACTACATACCACTGGTAGAATTTTCTTACAACAATGGCTATCAAGAGTCATTAAAAATGATTCCTTTTAAATCCCTCTATGGAAGGCGATGCAACATTAGATGTACAATCATACCAGATATGCTAAAGGAAATGGAATAGCAAGTCATTCAGATCATGGAAAATATGAAGATAGCCCAAGATAGACAAAAGAGTTATACATACATGAAAATGACTCCTAGATATTTCAAAGCAGGAGATCATGTATATCTCCAAGTTAGACCCAGGAGAAGCTCTTTGAGGATGGGATCTTGTGCCAAGCTGGCACTTCAGTATTTTTAACCCTTTGAAGTTTTGGATAGAGTGGGACCAGTAGCCTATCACCTCAGAATTCCTCCCATAGTGAAGGTACATAATGTTTTCCATGTTTCTTTATTAAAGAAGTATGTACATGATTCTAATCATATTATTGATTGGTCTGTGATTCTGGTGGAACTCGAGGAAGAACTACTGCCATAACCTCAATTCATAATAGACAGGAAGGAAACCCCACTGAGGAACAAAACCATTGCACAGGTCAAGGTGTAGTGGAAACACTTTGGCCCGGATGAGGCCACATGGGAAATGGAGGATGTCATGAGACATGAATATCCATTTTTCTTTAATTCTATACATACAAATCACATCGACAGATAGAACATCGAGGATGATGTTCCTTTAAGGAGGAAAGGATTGTAATACCCATGTTTCCCCTAGTTTATAAATATAACTATAACTAACCAAGAGAATATGGGCGAATAAATATGTATGCACGTTTGATTTGATGAACCCTTGTATAAAAGGGTCAATGTATGAATTTTTGTTATTAATAGAATTTGAATATGTGTTGCACAACTCTTGAAAAGGGGGGGAATTTTTCTAAGATAGACCATGGATGCTATGAGAGAGATGGTGAAGGGAAGCCAGGTATGGATGATATGACCCTCACCAAACCAGTACATACTGGGTGTAATTGCTCAATAGTCCTCTGACCTAGAAATGAATTATCAGTAAGGATGGTAGTTGGAAGGCCATCCTTAAGAGTTAATGAGGAGATGGGGCAGGGTACCCATCTATAAGGCTTCTAGGCCTCACCACGAATTGGGATTCAGCATAGATCACTCTCAGTCATTGGATCGGGCATAGGAAGGGAAGTATTAAGCGCTTCGGTGAAGTCTTACTTCGGGAGATTTGGAATGGTCTAGCACATAAACTCCTGAATGTCAGAATCACAGAGTTAATCTGGACCATTGAAACTGGAGGGACACATGTCCACTCATCAATAATTATCTGGGAGTTTGGGTATTTAGTGATATAGGAATGTGTGAGTGTTCCCAAAAGATATTCTATTTGGAGTAATTCCTGGCCATAGACGCTAGGTACACGTGGCGATAGATATGGCTTGGTCTGGAGGGAAATTTGGGACATACACACACCTAACTTCTGAATGTCGAACTGTCGAAGTGACATGGACCGTTGATCTTCGGAGCCTTTAGGATACTTCTAAGTCGTCGATCTAAGGGACCCACCCTCGACTACCAAACTAATCAGGAACGCGTCGTTGAGAAACACATGGCCCCTACTCGTTCCCCATCAAGTGTTGACCCTTAAATTAGGATCGTTGGATGAGGGGGGTATGTGGCAAGTGATCCTATAGTCCAAAGATTCTCTACTCTAGAGGAACCCGACCAAGAGTTTACGAACTATGAAATCATCGAAGTCGTGAGTGTCGAGGTGGATCTCGACCGTTGGTCAAAGAGCACAAGTGGCGCTAGATCCGAGAGTTTGGGGACTTAGTGCTTCAGGGGATTTAGGTCGAGAGGAGTTGATAAGCCCCAAATCCTGGAGCTGTGAAGTAATGAGGACCATGGATCTATGGATCCACATAGATAAATCTCAATTGTGTGATGGGGTTAACGTGGCCCACTGACATCATCCCAGGTGACGTGGACCCGTAACCAAGGACTCATGGAAGATTTTAGGGGCTAAATTTCGCTCATGGGCTAATTTTCCATGGTTTTTCCAAAAATGAGATTCGCTATTTTAAAAATGATTCGCCCAAATTCTATAGGATAAAATTATTTTACCTTAAAAATTGCCAAAATTTTATAAAAACTATATAAAATCCTTAGAAATTTGAATACTTTTACAAAAATATCGCCAATCATTTATAGCTGGCATATAAAGGATTAGTAAGAATCGCCAAGGTTTCTCCATTTTAAAATAAATTTCCATCCATGGATGATTTTAGGGGCTAAATTTCACTCTTGGGCTAATTTTCCATGGTTTTTCCAAAAATGAGATTCGCTATTTTAAAAATGATTCGCCCAAATTCTATAGGATAAAATTATTTTACCTTAAAAATTGCCAAAATTTTATAAAAACTATATAAAATCCTTAGAAATTTGAATATTTTTACAAAAATATTGCCAAACATTTATTGTTGGCATATGAAGGATTAGTAATATTCACTAAGGTTTCTACATTTTAAAATAAATTTCCATCCTTAAAATCATCCCTGAGGTCCAAGGTGCCATGTGTCACCCACATTTGGTCGATTCACCCATCCCTTGTGATTATTATAGAAGGATATGTGTCACCCCCTAAGGAAGACATGTGTCACCTCTTGACCCTTTTCGTGTGTCAACTGTTGAATTGTGCCCGCCTGGCCAACAGGGTTGGTGACGTGTCCGGGACTCCAGAAGTCTGGACAGTTTCAGGGGTTCAGAAGATTCGAACGTAGTATGATAAAGAATGATTCAACGAGAATCGTCGAACGTCGATTTCCAAAGGGCCCAAGCCAGGTGGTGTGAATTCATGAGGTTTGAGTACAGGTTGATAACGGGAGGTCCAATGATGATTGCAGAATGCCGATCACCGAAGGGATAAGGCCACGTGGAGATATTTCAGAACTTCGGGGATTTGGAAAAAGGTGTGTTACACACATATCGTTGAAGCCCCCTCCTTAACCATAGGATCTCAGCGGAGGACGTGGACCTTTGATCTCCTCTATGGTTCAATGATTTGTGAATTTAATAACACTTTCGGAACTCCCGAAGTTCGGGAACTTTCAAAGTGTCGAAACCTTTGCTAATGTAGGCTCTTAGCTTCCGATTTTTAGCCTGAGGTCATAAGGATGACCCCACTAGTTGGTTTAATCGCTTAGTGAGAGATGTAAAATTTGGGGGAATAGAATGAGAGGATTTTCCTTAAGTATCTAGGGACCATAAATGAACCAAGGAAAGCGAAAATATGATGCCCCATCCCTAGAAAGGGTATTTAGGGGTTGGGTGTGTTACACATGCAAAATTGCCCAACATTTGGGTGCCAAAATGCCCCTAATACAATTACTTGGCTCTTCCTCGAGCCAATGGCCTTTATTATGGTGTGATAGATGCAACAGAAGGACTTGTCTTCATGAGTTCATGAATGAACTCCTAGAATTGGCTATTAGTTTCGTCCAAGGTGGCGTGCAACTGTTGAGTAAGTTGGACCACCTGATCTATATTAGCAACTGTGACCTATGGATCCTGAAGGATAATGTGCTCCATTTTATTGGGCATCATGATCGTCACAACCTACGCTAGTGAAAGATGCATGTAGAATATGTGGGCCTTATCAACCACTTCATTGGCTAACCCAAAGATAGTTTGTTATTCCTCTCGAGCGACAGTGATCTCTCTAGTTTCCCTAGCAATGGATTTCATTGTGACTTTTTTCTCTCCCAAGGGTAATGAATTCAAATTGCTCTTCTATTGGGAAAACTCTTTTCTGGAAGTGCAGACCCGTTCAACATTGCAACTGATATACTGGGTATTATGGAGGTGATTCCAGAGTGTAAAGTTGTACTCAACCAGTCCAGAAAAATATTTTAGTCATGCCTAGCCATTTTTAGTGCTTTCTCGACGACAACAATCTTATGTTTCAATTCAATATCTATTGGAGCATTAAGGATTTGGGAGAAGAAAACAACAATTCCTCTTTCACATCCACTTTATGGCCTAGGGGTGGATTCCCTAGGATCATTCGTAGTAAACAAATCACCCAACTGTATTGAAATTCCTTTCCCAAGTCATGGGAATCAAGATAGTCGTCCACAAACTCATTGAGTAGGTATCAATCCCATGCCATATTGACACCTCCAACACATATTTCAGCGACGAGCATGACACCAAGGGGCTATTCATCCCTCTGGAATTTTCATAGGATCTTGCAAGAAAGTAGTTGCGTTGCAAACCTAAATATTGGATTATTGATCTCAGGGATCACAAGCCCACCTTTCCATCTGCACATCCCAAAATGTGTACATGTATACTTCCTCTTGCACTACATCTTTCACCTTGATGGAACTGGTCATATCTTCGCTAGATATCGAGAGGCCCAAAACATGATGCAACTTGCTAAGCAGAAATAAAAAACATACCTACAATACTAGGTCCTAACCAAAATGTGAACAATTGAGAAAAGTTAGCATACCTGACTTATGAAAGGGCCTTTTCCATTTATGGTATATATATTTTCCATGTCATCAACTCAATGGACAACAAATGCATACTTATCAAATTGGAGTTATAGAAACTAGGTTGGGTCATGAACGTTATGGTTGGTAAATTATGGCAGTGGACCTTTTCCCAACTTTGGCCCCTTAAAACTTACTTGATCAAGCATCATTGGTTTTGGTACTGACTGCTCTTTTTCTTCCTTGGGCTTCTTTCATGCGTGGGGTTTGCTCAGGAAGTCCATTTTATTCCGTAATGACCACACGTTTATGATTTTTGTTACAGAACTCGAAACCAATCTAGGACTCCACAACACGATAGAACTAGTATAGTGGGTAGCTAATAGCTTCTCTATGCGATGTTTCTCTTATTCTCCTTTTGGTTTGTTTTATGAAAAATGGGAACCTCGAAAACTGGGTAGAGGTAGTTTAATAGTAATCGGATGGGAGGTGATCGAGGTGTCACTTAGACAGTGTATGAATTCATCATATATGTATCTTGATATAAATTCCCCATGCCACAAGGTCGTCTTCCCCCCTTGGTTTGAATTTACCGCCAAGTTCGCATTGTCATTCAGCCGATAACCGCTTTAATTCTTGTCGTCGAGGCCACTTGGGAATGATAAAGTATCTCTCCACACCCTTCATATTTTTATTTCCGTCGGCCAAATTAATTAGGTTTCCACGCTTTCTAAATTGGAAAAATCATTTCACTGACGAGTGTACTTATGCCTTGATTTTTCCCAGAACAAACTAAATCTCCATGATAATACTACCTGTCACCTTTGAATTTATTATACCCAACTGTCTATGACACATAATCTTTAATGTGATGTTCACTACTCTACACATGCACAAAGTATTATTCTTTTGGGGTGTCACACAGAGTTACCATGCACCCCTACATCCGCACCCCATACCAATTAGCCAGCCTGAGTTGAATGGGGGACCATACCAATTTTGGTCTACTCATAAACTCCCATGATTTCTTTGTTAGGATTTTCACATGGGATCCCATATCCAACATGAGTCCATCCATCTCATAGATTTCGATTTTAGTTGTCATCTTGAACTCTCTTCATGTGCGCTTCTTCTTATTTTCTTGGCACACATCCTTTTTTAGTAGTGGGGTGGATATAGCTACAGTGGTTCTTTCTCCCTCCATATAGTTTTTCAACATATGTGTCAACTTTCTTGGTGCATCAGGATCACTTAACAACTTCAAACAACATCGCAAGAAGTTACTTACTTGATCTTATGCTTTCTCTTCATGAAAAAAGTTTCACAATGCTTCTTCTGCACCATGTGCCTCATCTCTCCATGCACATGATCCTCGATTACCTTATGTTATACCTATCTCACGTGTTCCTTCCTGCACGCTTCTTCCATCGAACTCTGCATCATGCGATGTATCTCCTCGCACACATGAGCTTCCTCCAAAGACTTATGTGTGGTGCAATGCAATTCTTCACGTGCTTGGGATTCATACAATGATCTTTGTGTGGCATGTTTTAATTCATTGCATAATTGGGAATCTTATAAAAATATTTTCATCGCACGTTGTATCTCTTCACATTCTCTCTCCTCTTTTAGATCCCTTTGTGCATCATGCAAAAACTACTTCTATTGTGTAGCATCAAACTTAGCAGGAGATTGCACCACATTTCTGGTCTTCCCTTCAATTATCTGGCATGAGCTTTCTCCATGATCCAATTCCATTTCCTTTTTGGCTACACCTTAGGTTACCACCTGCACATTATCTTCCTCATCCTTCTTTTGGTTCTCACACAGTTCTACAGTTACCATGTTTCGGTGTGCCGTCTTCTCTTCCCACTTATTCAACAAGCTAGGACTGCCATCCATGGAATGCTCAGTACTATAGAAATATCTACAGACAGTGCATGGTTTGGTATATAATCTCGAGACATGTCATATCTTTCCATAATGAAATAAAGTGGGTGGTCTTCCTCCACCTCCTTCATATCCTCATCCTCATTCGTGTCCATAACCACCTCTAGGACCTCCTTGGTATCAACCTCTTTCCATGCCTCTGCGATCACCACCTTTCTTCTCTTCCTGCACCCAGGAGGCATCATGGATGTGATCTTGCATCAACTGAAGTGACCAATAGTTGTTCACATCATGCCCCATGGATTTGTAGAACTCATAAAATGGACTATGGTAAGTTTTCTAGTGTTTCTCTAGTGTTGGGAAGTGGGGTGGGATATGTCCCCACTGTATGCAAATATCACACCACTCATTCTAATTCTCAGTTGCTTATTTTTATTTCTTCTTGATTACAAATGTGCAAGGGGGGTGGTTCAAAGAGGGGATAACTCCATATTCTATTATCATTTATTCTGAGGGAACCAAGAGAGTTTCCTACCCACAACCATGAAATATCACCCACTATATCAAAATACTCCTCCCCTTCTCATAGGAGCTCTTCACCATACTCACCTACTTATGCACCTCAACTATGCACCTCCTCTTTCTCTAATCTTGTGACATCTCTCAACAACCAAGAGGGTCGGACTTCATCTTCTCTGACCCTACTACCACTACTTATGGTATCTTCACTAGATACCATACTCCTAACACTGCACCTCTTCTATGACCTATATTCATTTGTGCTTCTCTCTGGAAAAATACTGCATGTCCTCCTAGTTCAGCCTCCTTCCTCTTCATTTTGAATCCGACCCCTTGTCTCTCACCCCTTTATACCTTCTTTTTTCTCCTCTATTATTATTTCCTCTTTATATCAACTCTTCTTGCACATCTCTTTCTCTCCTCTGCTATTTTGGGTCCATTATTTCCTCACCTCATCTCAGTATCTTCTATATCCTCTCAGCAAATACATCTCCTCTCTCTCTCTCTCTTTTCCCCATTCTTTTCATCCTCCCCTAGTGCTAGGGGGTTTACTCATCCATCCTATCTGGCTCCATGTTCATCAATCCTTTCTCAGTGAAAAACATCTTGATCCACAATGATATTTATTCTAGTAGTCTCTTCCAAGGACCTTCAACAAAATTTCTTTCAACCTCGTTGAAAGAATAACCATATTATATAACAAAATAAATAATGTATCCTTCCTTCACTTGGGAAAAATAGAAGTTGATTGCTTGATCCCACTTGTTATCTAACACATTAATCCTATCGACTGTAGTCTAGTTCTAGACGAGTGGTTCTTGGGGTCTCAAAGAAGTGTTAGTTGCATTTTTCCTCTCCAACCATTCATACAACAAACATGGAAACTTAGTAAAGAAAACTTCATGCAAATTAGTGCACATGTACCTCTCCTTCCAACGTTCAACATTGGTTATTATACCTCGAGTTTCTCATTGAGAAAACTCATCTTCCTTCATAGTTAACTGGTCTTATATTTCCTCCTGAGATGGATTCCATCTCATTCTCTCCCTTCGTTATATGATACAAAACCTTTAGGTCTTGGCAATAGAACCATTTGTTGGCTTGCTTATGCACATTATTCCTAACAATGTGGGGTTGATGATCCAGGGTTCATCCTGATTTTACCAATGTAACCCCAAGGAGTCGACATATCAATCTTCACTCAAGGATCAAATAAGGTCTCACCCGAGACACCATGAGAACCATAGAGACCATCTAGTCTTGTGTCAGAGATGAAGAGATAAACCATACCAGGAAGCCACTCAGGATAACATTCATACAGTCCATCACAGTTCATTAACAGAATAACAACATACACCATTAACACATTCATCCATGAAACTCAGAATACAGACAACCATTGATAGAGAGAACTACAAATTTATATTATCTCCATTAAATGGTAGATTGCATACATCAACAGACTCACAATGCAATAGGAATATCTCCCTATGCTCCAACACATTCTACAATTTATGCAATACAATGTGCTATGCACTCTCTGTTTATATTCTGCACATACTACTAGACTGACTTCATTACATAATCTCTATAGGATTGTTCTGGACTCATAACATGACTCCTACAAATCTCAGACTAGCCTTCCTTCTACTACAAACCTCATACTCCTCCTTCTCTTTCTTTACTACTCCTCTTCCTTCTCTTCTCTACATCTCTAGTTCTCTGTCTCTTTCTCCTCTACTCCATTCACATTAGTGATCACCAATTTTGCATGCTTTTGCCACTCGCATGCAGCCCATGTAATCTCTTTAGAGCATGGAAGTCCTAACGGACTTTCCATCTAATCTATCATCTGTCTCATGATCTCCCATGTTGTCTGGGCTCATCATTCAGAAAGATTCCAAAAGATATTCTTTTAATTCAGTGTGCATGTGATATCTATCCAATCTTTAGCGTGCAGTGTATAACTTTAATTGGTGCATGCACAATATTCTGCCTGTCATGTAGTTGTTGATGTGTGCACAAAACTGAAGCGTGCGCACGACTGATTTGTGCTTGTGAGAAAACTTTCCAAAAACATTGGGTTCCAATAAGACAAATTATGGACCAAATTGGAGGTCCTATTTGGGATAAAGGAAGAATGTGAAGAATGCATGCATAATATTTACAAGACAAAGTGAATAGAAAAGCCACTAGAAGAACAAGATTCTTAGTTTGAAGATACTTTTGCATGCTCCATGCATGCATCTCAGGAGCCACATGTAGAGACTTTTTCACATCCTCTTGTTTCATACATTTAAGATGATGTCTCCTCCAAATAAGATCAGATCAAATTTGTTTCTTTAGCTAAATAAATGAAGAAATTTTTGGTCTTTTTGCATATTTGTCAAGGGAAAAAAGGGGCGGTGCTCTTCAGATTCAATGCTAAAAATTTATAAGATGAATTTACAAAAATAAATTATATATTTGAATTCTTCTTAGAAAAATACCCAATTTCAAAACACAAATCATTTGAAATGGAGTCCGAGAAGTAAAGTTATCATCATTTTAAAATCAACAAATTTTCAGGGTTTTTTCTGGAAAGGACTATGCGATTTGCAAAGTTTCACCCAAACTTCGCATGGTATGCGATTCAGATCTTATTCTTTCCAAGAATAGAAAGTGGATATATGCGGACATCTCACTCATACATCTACTTCATCAGTTTCGTACAAACATTTACATTTTCAAAAAAATCTTCAACGAGCACAAACTTGCACAATTGCGAGGTCGTTGTGGAATGAAGGACACATTTGCTTAGTAGCTATATTTCTTTCCTTATTCATTTTTTATGCATTGTACTTTGAGGGGGGAGGGGGTTTCCCATCAGGTTTTCTCTCTTTCTAGCTATATTTCTTTTCTTATTCATTTTTTATGCATTGTACTTTGAGGGGGGAGGGGGTTTCCCATCAGGTTTTCTCTCTTTCCTTTTTTTTCAGTGTTCATTCATTAGATGCATTGTAAAATTGGTACCTAACATGGCCTTGTTTCCAGGACCCATTCTTTATTTACAGCTTAATAGTGTGCAAGGGGGGTATTCAAGATATTGCACACTCATATAGTGATTGTTTGCACCTCCTAAAAAACAGGGGTGCTTATCCTTTTCTCGGTTAAATTTCAGTTAGACTAGTGGAGGACAACTCATGGATGCACTTCACCTCGGTTTTCTCACCAACAGGGTGCATATTACATGCATGAGGCCAAGAGGGTGCATATCTCACGTGTGACTCAATTAACTCATGAATGCATTGACATTTGACTTAGACTAGGTGATAGATAACTCCAGTTTTTTCTAGTGAGTGTTCAGATCACTCTGGCACTTCAAATCACTCTAGATCCTATTTATAGTGCATTCACTAAGACATGCAACTATCAATGATGCATTCACTTAGCCATTGGAATATACATTGGGTGTATTGCTCATTCTACTATTAATGTATTTTAATACAATTTCATTATTTTTTCTCTCATTCTTGTTTCCCTCTCCAATCCTTTTTGCAAGTTTTATGTGAATTTCTCTAACTAAATTTTATATGAATTTCACAATAACAACACATTTATAAATACTTCCATTGACATAAAAAATAAAAAATCAAATGTCATAATATAATATGTTGAGACTTATATACAACCTATTTCACCATTCATTATTTAACCAAAATTTTAAGAAAAATATAACATATGAGTATCACGAGACATTATCATTGAAATTTTATGTTTCCTATTTTAAACATTTCTTTTTATGGGTGGGATAACAAACTACATGTCATTTTAAAGTTTTACCTCTCATCAATGAACTCATGAGATATATTCAATAATTTAATATCAAATTATAATTTTACAGAATATTTAGTGGTAGCCAAAAAAAAAACAAGAACCTCTAACATATTTTGGTTTTAAGTATTGAGATTATATTTAAAAAATATATTCGAAAAAATTTAAATGTATCTTATAAATTAAAAAATTGGAAAAAGATAAATTTAAAAATTTAAATGCAAATTATAGATAAAAAAATTTGGAATTTTTTTTTTTTAAAGGATAAATAATTTTGTATTCATTTCCTATTTAAAATATTGAAATTTTTTAAAGTAAATGTTAAGAATACAATATAAAAATAGAATTTCTCCGCACAGAATAGTCTGCGCACTGTAGATCCAAGAGAAGCGTCTCCGCGACGACTCTATGCTCATTTTTTCAGCCATAGTAGAAGCAATCTGCATCAGTCCAGATGCTTTCTTTCATACGAAGCAATCTGTCCTGAACATTATCTTTCATGGGAAGCAATCTGTTCTAAAAAGTTGAGATGGAATCATGATTTGGTCGGAAAGTCGAAATGGAATTTCAAAAGCAATTTCTCATGAATCCCATTCTCCAGTGATTCTTACTGGAGACTCTGGAAATCACAAATAATTGCAATATAGTTCTCTGCCTCGTGGTAGCATATTTGTTATTGAAGTCGGGGTTTTACATCTCATTTTTAGACGTTTGCTTCGAGACCGGCCATCTCAGTCCAATTCTGCATTAAGAAATCAAGTCTGTTCGATCCTTTTCTGAAATTCAAATTTCATCAACCCCAGGGCCTGGACCATCTCCTTCTCTTGTTAAGGTTGCTATTCCTTGGTCTGTCATGAGGGGAGCCTTGTCAGAAAAGAATCGCGTTTTAAAAACTGTTATGGGGATTCTTAACAAATTAACTCTGGAAAAGTTTGATGTTCTCAAATATCAACTTGTAGATTCCGGAATTAATTCAGCAGACATTCTACAGGGAGCAACATCTCTTATTTTTGACAGGGCGGTGTTGGAACCAACATTTTGCCCTATGTATGCTGAGTTGTGCCGGTATCTAAGTACAGAACTCCCGCAATTTCCATCTGAAGAACCAGATGGAACGCCAATAGCATTCAGGCGGATTCTTCTGAACAATTGCCAAGCAACATTTGAAGGTGCAGATGACTTTCCAGATGAAGTTAAAGAAATGACAGCCCCAGATCATGAAGCCAAACGCCATGACAATGAGAGGATGGTAAAGCTTCGCACTCTCGGAAACATTAGGTTTATTGGCGAGCTTTTCAAGCAGAAAATTGTACCTGAAAAAATTGTTCATCATTGTATTCAACACTTGTTAGTTCAGGATTCAAAGGCTCCTCCAGCTAAAGAAAACGTGGAGGCTCTTTGCCTACTTTTCAATATCGTTGGAAAACAGCTTGAAGAGAACCCTAAGTCCCGTGTTATTGTTGATTCTTATTTCGTCCGCATGAAGCAGCTAAGTAATAGCCCAAACATTGCATCTCAAATGAGATACATGGTTGGCGAAATTCTTGAGTTGCGTGGTAATAAATGGGTCCCCAGGCGTGAAGAGATAAAACCCAAAACTATAAATGAGATTCATTCAGAAGCTGAACAAAAGCTAGGTTTAAACCCCATAACATCAAACATTCCTGTGGGTGGTGGGAGCAGTTTTAGTATGAGATGTGACGCAGGAGCATCCAAGGCATTAGGGCAAAGGAAGCCGAGGCGCAGGCGAGCACAAAAGAACGAGCAGGCCGGAGAAAGAGAAGCGCAGGCTCAGAAGACTGTGAGCAAGCAGATGACACTCTTTGAATAATGAAAATGAGTGAACATGAATGTAACTTGTGTTGTTTCTTTACTGCAATCTGCCATAGAATATAGCCTTCCAGGTCAGCCTGGAAGCTTGATGCATGGAAAACATACTAGTTACTGTTGCTGTAGTAGATAGATAGAGCATCACATAGTTTAGAGGAATTCGATGCCTGGCAAACATACTGGTTACTGTTGTTGTATTAGATGGAAAGAGCATCACATATAGACTATCAAAAATAAATATAGATTATCAAACATAGAGGGGTTGAAGGGTTGAAGTGAAAAGATTTTATTTTTTTTCAATTATACATAACCCTAGATCATTAACCTCTTCTCTTCTATATATCATACATTAATATTGTATTTCCAGATGTGGTATAATGCATCATTTGATTAATAATTCATTTCAATGGAGTTTATATATATACAAATGCATCAACTGATTCAGCGTTGGATTGGTTTTTATTTTTTCTTAATCTCATATTTATTGATATGTTTATATATAAATATATCAATAAATTTAAATATGATTTAAAATTTTTTATCAATACCAATTATATTAATATATAATATTAAATTTATCAAAAAATTATTTATATATAAATATAATTTCTATTTCATTTGTAAATAAAAATGATAGATTATTTGATATATAAAATAAATAAATAAAAATAAAAAAATGATAAATTATTTGATATATAAAATAAATAAATAAAAATAAAATAAAAATGTAGATAATTTTTTTGGAAATAAATTGTATATGAGTTTAAGCGACTGCTAAAATAAAAATGTTCTTTATAAATTTTATTGTTAATTTTATGTAGACAAAATATTATATTAGTTAAAATTAATATAAGATATATTAATGAGAGTTTTTTTTTTAAGGATGTTTTGGAATATATTATTTTAACAAATTATAATAGTATAATTTATGTAAATATTTGATAAATTTATTGAATTAAAATAATATTTATAAGGTTATAACATTCATTCACTTTGGTGAATACATTCTTTGTGGTAGATGTTGTGAATTGCATTTGGAAGTTGATATTTGATTGTGTGTGGCTATCCAAACCCCATCTTGAATCAAGGTGCATACTTTTCTTATTTATTTCTTTTTCTTTTCATATGAATATTTTATGATTAATTCAAGATTGATATTAAAATCTATGAAAGGGAGGCCTAACTAAGTAACCCTAAAATTTTGTATGAATATATAGAATTATTAGAAAAACTTAGAGAAGAGAGAGAAGACAAACTTCAAAGTGAATTAGAAGCAATGCTTGGTAGTAATTTTAGATTCTTAAAAGATAAGATTCGCATACATATAGACAATAAACTATCAGAGTTTGAGACTCAATTGTAGAAAATGACAAGAAGAGAAACAATAAGGAAAAAATAAGAGGTTGAAGAAAATAGTAATCTTAGGGACAAGATTAAAGAGCTAGAAGAAAAAATGATTAACTAATTGGACCTAAATAATGTGGAATGCAAATTGGATATCAAACCTAAGCTCATAGAGTTAGACCATGAGCATAGCAAAAGAGCCTTGAACCTCATAATTTTTGGTATAAAAGAACAAAAATATGAGGACATGCTAGCAATAGTCGAGGAACTAAAAAATAAATCGCAGATTGAAAACTGGCCTCATAGAAGCAAAAACATTGGGAAAAATAATTGAACATAAAGATAGATGGATTAGGGTTATGATAAGCTCTAATAACCATAAATATGACTCACTCAGTAAAATTCCAAGCTTAAAAGGGTCACAAATATTTATAAATAAAGACCTCATTCCAAAAGATCAATTTAAATTAAGGGAGGAGGTTGAAAAGGTAAAGGAAGTAAGGAAAGAAGTAAAATAAGAACTAATTAGGAACCAAAAATATATTATTAGGGATAGATACCAACAAGATAACAATAAATATCAATTTGGGACATTTTGGATACTCTCTTGGAACTATCGCGACTTTGCCTTGAAGAAAGAGTCTATGTTGGATCCCAAATGAAATTGATATTATATTTCTGATTGAAACTTGGGAGCATGAGGAATCTAAGGTCCCTAACATAGACAGATTTATATTGTGGTTAGTGTGGAACAAGAAATCCTCCCATAGAGGGATTGGAGGCATAGTTTGTTACATAAGAACACACATTTCTCCTTACATTTTTCTTCATAAGAAAGACCCTCTCAATCAATTTATTTGGATGGAGATTTCATATATTAATGCTAATAAGATGTATATAATATTTTTTTATTTCATACCTATTAATTCTACCTTTTATAACATAAACAATCTAGATAAAAATTGTCCCTATAAGAGCTTAGAAAAATACATTTATAGTTTGAGAAATGAAGATAGTATCCTCCTCCTAGAAGAATTTAATGCTAGAACTACAACTAGTCAAGCTATTATCTTAAGCAACTATTCCAACCCTATATGGGGACCTTGTTTTAGCTAATAGATACAAAATATATTTAAATTACCTAACAGAGAATTTGCATGGTACCAAGCTAATCAAACTTTGCATCTCTCAGTCTCTAATCATTTGCAATGGTCTAATGAAGTGGTTGACATCTAACTAGATGACCTGAATCAAAGGGATGGGTAGTGATGTTGTGAGTTATGCGATATCAATTATCCTTGTACACAACGAGATAGTCTGCAAGATACCAGATATATAAAATATGCAGAACAGAAATGAAATGCTAGAAATGAAAGAATAACAGTAAAATATCTAGCATAATCTTCACAATACACAGAAATGATATACGAAATAGCAACAGAAATAGCAACAGAAATAGCACCTTGAATCAGATAGCAATGTTCACAGGCCTCTTCGAGGGGGCAACCTCCAGTCGAGCAGCGCTCTGTTACAATAATATCCAAGCTAGGGTTTTTCATACCCTCGACCCTTATTTATACTAA
>ML779003.1:1155241-1165499 GCA_009831015.1 Picea engelmannii | reverse complement strand
TGCCAAGGAAAGTGCTCTGATACCACTTGCAAGATACCAGATATATAAAATATGCAGAACAAAAATGAAATGCTAGAAATGACAGAATAACAGTAAAATATCCAGCATAATCTTCACAATACACAGAAATGATATATGAAATAACAACAGAAATAGCACTTTGAATAAGATAGCAATGTTCACAGGCCTCTTCGAGGGGGCAACCTCCAGTCGAGCAACACTCTGTTACAATAATATCCAAGATAGGGTTTTTCATACCCTCGACCCTTATTTATACTAACTATGTCTATTAAGAGAATCATCTAGAGGAAGATCCTTCTAGAAGCAGAAGCTTCTATTAGGTCTTCTTACATCCGCCTTATTCTATTTTATTGAAAGGTCTTATTAATATTGACCTTTATTACATCCGAATACATTGATCTACCTATGTGCGGGTTAGGACCTTAACATAGTCAATTTTGAGCTTTTAAACGACCATGAGCCTCACTCTAATCATAGACCTTTAACCCTAATCTATACTTTATCATGCACAAAAACCCTATTAAAGAGAACTCTAGTGAACAAAGGAACTTGTTTTTTGAAAAAAATTAATTCGATCTCTTCTTAAAGGACTTAAACAATTAATTAAATCTTCTATCGTATAAGAACAATATTGAAGACCTCTATCATAATTTTACAACCCTATCTACTTCCATAAAAAAATTATTTATGGAATTGTTGTGTAAAAGGAAAAATACAATTTCTAATCCTTGGTATGATAATGAGTGTAAACTTGCTATAAAATCCATTAGGGATGCCTCTAATGAGTCCTTAAAATATGATAATATTAAAAGATACAAATCCCTAATTAAAAGGAAAAAAAGGCACTACATAAATAGAAAACAAGAGAATCTTTTACAGCTATATAGAATCATTAGAAAAACTTAGAGAAGAGAGAGAAGACAAACTTCAAAGTGAATTAGAAACAATGCTGGGTAGTAAACTTAGATCCTTGGAATATAAGATTCACAGACATATAGACAATAAACTATTAGAGTTTGAGACTCAATTGCAAAAAATGACAAGAAGAGAAACAATAAGGAAAAAAGAAGAGGTTGAAGAAAATAGTAATCTTAGGGACAAGATTAAAGAGCTAGAAGAAAATTTGATTGACTATTTGGACCTAAATAATGTGGAATTCAAATTTGATAGCAAACCTAAGCTCATAGAGTTAGACTATGAGTGTAACAAAAGAGCCTTGAACATCATAATTTTTGGTATAAAAGAACAGAAAGATGAGGACATGCTAGCAATGGTCAAGGAACTAAAAAATAAATCACATAATGAAAAATGGCCTCATAGAAGCAAAAACATTAGGAAAAATAATTGAACATAAATATAGGTAGATTAAGGTTATGATAAGCTCTAATACCCATAAATATGACTCACTTAGTAAAAATCCAAGGTTAAAGGGGTCACAAATATTTATAAATGAAGACCTCATTCCAAAAGATCAAGTTGAATTAAGGGAGGAGGTTCAAAAGGTAAAGGAAGTTAGGAAAGAAGGAAAATAAGAAATAATTAGGAACCGAAAAGATATTATTAGGGATATATACCAACAAGATAACAATAAATAGAAATTCAGGACACTTTGGATACTCTCTTGGAACTATCATGACTTTCCCTTGAAGAAAGGGCCTATATTAAGTTGGATCCCAAGTGAAATTGATATTATATTTCTTATTGAAAACTGGGAGAATGAGGAATCTAAGGTCCCTAACATAGACAAATTTATATTTTGGCCAATGTGGAACAAGAAATCCTCCCGTAGAGGGATTGGAGGTATAACTTGTTACATAACAAAATACATTTCTCCTTACAATTTTCTTCATAAGAAAGACCCTCTCAAACAATTTATTTGGTTGGAGATTTCAGATATTAATGATAATAAGATTTATATAATAATTTTTATTTCATACCTATTAATTCTACCTTTTATAGAAAAAACAATCTAGATAAAAATTGTCCCTATAAGAGCTCATAACAAGACATTTATAGTTTGAGAAATGAAGGTACTATCCTCCTGCTAGAAGAATTTCATGCTAGAACTACAACTAATCAAGCTATTATTTTAAAAAATGATTCCAACCCTAGATGGGGACCTTCTTTTGTTTATGATTGCAGCTATGTGAGACATTTTCCAGCTTACAAACCTGTAAGGTGTGGATCATTGCAGCTATGTGAAGTCTTTCTCTCAGCTTACAAACCTGAGAGAAATCCCCTAAGAAGGGTACGTGTTTCTTTCCTGAGACAGAGATGGGAACGTAGAGATGACCTCCTCCATTTAGAGATTTGAGAAGAAATATAGATGATTATCTAGTGGAAAAGCAATCTGTTTAGTTAGGAAGTTAATGTGGCTGAGCACAAGGTGAACGTGTGAAATCCCAAAGTGCTGGGTGCATCGTCATGAGAATAGAAATGAAGATGATGTATTAGCCTCCTCTGAGAAATAGAGATGATGAGAAGACTCCAGATGATTCTCCTGTCGGTGGTAGTGGGAAAGAATATTTGTAGAGTGGACATGCATGTGGATGAGCATAGGTGAATGTGTGAAGACCTGGTTCTTCTGTGTAATGCAATGAATCAGAGATATAACATCCCTATGGATGTTCCCCTAGTGGATGAGCACTAGTGGGTGTATCAGATCCTTTGCTATGTACTGTTCAAGATTCAGACCTACCTGTAACCCTAATTGTTATGTAAAGGGTATATGTCAGCCCCACCTTAATAATAAATGTAAAAGATAATTAATATTAATATTAATATTAATAATAATAATAATTCATTATATAGTGACTTAGAGAGGTCGGCCCTATTGAGCCAATAAACGCCTTTATTGATTGGAAAAGTCTAATATAAGTAAGGAATGATTCCCCATTGTGGAATCATATCTTCCTTGTGAGTTTGTAAATTTCGACAAACACATGTACTTCGGAAAAGGTGCACACCTCTCTTGGGTGCTAGTCTTCTAGGGTTTGAAGCACCCTCTTGTGTGCTAAGGTTTTTCTTGGTGGAGGTCTTTCTCTTGTAGAATATAGAAAAGGATTTGACTACGTTTTCTTCCCTTGTTGAGAAGGGTTTCCCATGATACTTCTTGTGTTCTTGTGCATGGTGTTTCTTCTTGTGGTCTTGGTTGTTGCAACATTATTGTTTATGGTTAAGTGAAATTCTAAAATGAAATGAACTTCATGCTTAACCTAGTTTATGAAAAATCAACATGGAATCAGAGCATAGGTCTTGAAGAACCCATTGCACAAGCTACAAACTTTTATCATCCATCTCTCCTCTTCTGCAGAACTGTATGACCCTCCTAGGGTTTCCAGAAAATCCGTACGACCTCCTTTTTCAGTGGTGATTCAATGCTTAATACTTGGACGTTAGGGATAATATTAGCATAAATGAGTACGACCTCTTCCAGTGCATCTCTAGAGACTCTCAGAGTGACATTCTGAGCATTTTGAATTTTTGGCCCTAGGGTTTCACAAATCTCTGAAAAATTTTCAAAATTAGGGTTTTTGCAAACTCATTGAAAGAGCTCTTAAGGTCACCAGTGTTCTCCTATACTTCAAAGGCTTATTTTTGGCAATCATAAGTCCAATAAAACTTAAAAGTACTATCGTAGCTTATTCGTTAGGTTTTCTAGCCAAGGTGACAAAAGGTTGTGAAGAATCTAAAATTATGATGAGTACAACTATAATGGAAGACAAGCTTAATCAAGCAAACCTCAAAGTTCTTGAAAGACAAGACTTCAGAGGAATACTTATTTTGGTTAAAGGATTTACCAAAGACAACTATCAATAAATGGAAGGAAGATGATGCCACGACAAGGAAGCAAATCACCTACTCAAGCCCTTACATTGAAAGGGCCAGCTTCAAAATAACAAAGATGATAAAAGGTGACAACGTGGCTATCTTATTCATAAAAAAAAATCTCAGAGGATAAAGATCATCCAAGAACCATCGGAGAAATCATATCAACATCCTCAGGTATGAACTTGTATATATTATTTGTATCATTGTCATGAGAAAAATTGCAGGAGGAAGGAACCTTTGTTGAAGTCATGGATCCAGAGGGATCTTAGTGCATTCAGAGAAACAACACAGTCAAAGTAAAGACTCCAGGTTTGATAGTTGAAATTGTCATTCCTCTAACCTATATTTCTAAAAGTTTGCTACATTACAAATAAGTGTTGTAGTTGTGACAATATTCCTTAAATTGTTTTGATTCTAGAGATGCACTCATTATTCTCCTTTAGGATATATTCTTGTGTTGGTTATGTTTGTCTTCTTGTTCTAGATAAGTTAAACAAGAAAAGAAGATGATTATCCTTCAGAGGGAGTCACTTGACCTAGAAGGATACAAAACCATTTAAGAAAGAAGAAGAATAGAACTATCATTGAGACAACCAATGCTACAAAGCATGATCAGAATCCTTCTAGGATTCCATGGGAAGAAGCATGCATGACATAGTATATGTGCAGAAGAAGAGTCTTCACCAAACTTTGAAAAACATAACTCCCGAAGAAGTCTTCACCGAAATGAAGCCTGAGATTGAACACTTCAATTTATTTGGGTGCCCAATGTATTTTCATGTACCCAAAGAGAATAAGTCCAAGCTAGATCCTTTATAAAGAAAGGATACAATGAATCTTCAAAGACATCCCTAGTGAGAGACATATTGAGACAAGTAGAGACGTTGTCCTTGAAGAAGAGACAATTTTTTTTAAAGACCCAGAGAATCTTAGATGGAGATTGATAGTGAGACAATACCTTCTCCCCCTTCAGAAATTCAGAGGGAGATATACATTACTCGAGGTTATCTAGTTTCTATAGTTGATATGTTCAGAGATATTGCAGTAGGGCATAAAATTCCTACCTAGACACACTCTGCAAGAGCTAGAGAATCATACAAACCTCTCAAGGCACATTTCGATAAAGCAAAAGAGATTTTTGAGCTATCCTTCAGTCATGAACCACTTCATTGATGCTAAGTCTCGTTATCTTAGAGAAGCAACAAGAGAACCAGTATGGGAAAATGCCATAATAGAATAATACCAGTATATCTTAAAAGAATGATGCATAAGATATTATTCAAGGATCAAAAAGTAAAGTTTGTGTTAGAGTGTGCAACTAATGAAAGTGTCAAGAAATACAAAATGAGATATATAGCCAAAGGTTTCTCACAAACAAAGGGAGTTGTCTATGATGAGACACTTGATCCAGTGAACCATATACACTTCCATCCATGAGTTGGAAACTATATCAGATAGATAGATTCTTGGTAAGTTTGAATTTCAAAAAGAGTGTTGTCGATCCGAACCTATATCATTATAGTGTTGGCGACAAGAGTCTGATCCTAATGACTTATTCAAAAAGCATTGTTGTTAAAAGTAATCCTTGATTTCCAAATTCGAGATGAAGAATCTAAGTATGATGCACTAATTCTTAGGACAAGAAGTATGACACATGACCGATAATATTTTCCTGAGTCAAGGAAAAATATACTGTGAAAATATTATAGAAGTTCAATATGACAAAATGCAAAATCCACCGTGATGGATTTAAAGAAGAAGATTGTTGATGATTCAGATGAGACTGATCCACAACTGATTGGATCACTAATGTATCTAGTCAACACCAGACTTGATTCATGCCATGCAGTGAATGTGTCTAGTAATTTCATGAGTCAACCGAGACAAACTCACTAGACAAACAACAAAACATGTATTGAGATATATACAAGGCACAGTTAGATATGTCCTAAGATATGCCTCCAATATAAACTTTAGTTTGCAGGATATGACGATTTAGATTGAGAAGAAAGTACAGTGAACCGAAAAATCACATCCGACTGATGTTCTATCATGAAGTTTTCCATGGTTTCCTAATACAACAGGAAACAAAACTTTGTAGCCTTATGTACCATAGAGGCAGAGTATATAAGAATCAAGTGTGTGAAGCAATGTGGCTTCACAAGCTTATGACAGATTTACTTGACCATGAGATGGATCCTATGATGATAACCAAGAGTCGTGAGTAAAACTCCTTGAGAACCCAATGTTTCCTAATGGATCGAAATACGATCACATGAAATATCCTTATTTCATAGATATGATGCAGAGGAAAATCATACACATGCAGTACCTTCCTACACATGAGAATATTACAGATATCTTCACCAACTTAAAGAATGGCTCCCTAGTTGAGAGGGAGTATCGATAACTCCATCCAAGACAAAATTCAAAATACATATGTGTGGGACTTGGCATGATAAATAATTCCTCCCTAGATGAGAGGGATTGTTGATGATTGTAGCTATGTGAGACATTCTCCAGCTTACAAACCTGTGAGGTGTGGATCATTGCAGCTATGTAAAGTCTTTCTCGCATCTTACAAAACTGAGAGAAATCCCCTAGTAACGGTACGTGGTTCCCGCCTGAGATAGAGCTGGGAACCTAGAGATGGCCTCCTCCATTCAGAGAGTTGAGAAGAACTCTAGATGATTATCCAGTGGAAAAGTGATATGTTGAGTTAGGATGTGCATGTGGTTGAGCACAAGGTGAACGTGTGAAATCCCAAAGTGTTGGGTGCATCATCATGAGAACATAAATGAAGATGATGTATTAGCCTCCTCTAAGAAACAGAGTTGACGAGAAGACTCCAGATGATTCTCCTGTCGGTGGCAGTGGGAAAGAATATCTGTAGAGTGGTCGTGCCTATGGACGAGCACAGATGAACGTGTGAAAACCTGGTTCTTCTGTGTAATTCAATGAATCAGAGCTATGACATCCCTATGGATGTGCCCCTAGTGGATGAGCACTAGTGGGTGTATCAGATCCTTTTCTATGTACTGTTCAAGATTCAGACCTATCTGCAACCCTAATTATTATGTAAAGTGTACAGGTCGGCCCCACCTTAATAATAAATGTAAAAGATAATTAATATTAATATTAATATTAAAATTAATTATAAAAATAATAATAATTAATTATATAGTGACTTAGAGAGGTCAGCCATGTTGATTCAATAGGTTCCTTTGTTGATTGGAAAAGTATAATATAAGTAAGGGATGATTCCCCATTGTGAAATCATATCTTCCTTGTGAGTTTGGAAATATTAGCAAACACATCTACTTGGGAAAAGGCGCGCACCTCTTTTGGGTGCTAGTCTTCTAGGGTTTGAAGCACCTTCTTGTGTGCTAAGGTTTATCTTGGTGGATGTCTTTCTCTTGAAGAATATAGAAAAGGAATTGGCAGAGTTTTCTTCCCTTGTTGAGGAAGGGTTTCCCAGGATACTTCTTGTCTTCTTATGCATGAAATTTCTTCTTGTGATGTTGGTTGCTACAACATTATTGTTTATGGTTAAGTGAAATGCTAAAATGAAATGAACTTCATGCTTAACCTAGTTTATGAAAAATCAACATGTTTTAGCTAATAGTTACAAATGAGATTCAAAAGACCTAACAAATAATTTGTATGGTACCAAGATAATCAACCTTTGCAGCTCCGAGTCTTTAATCATTTGCAATGGACTAATGAAGTGGTCGACGTCTAACTAGATGACTTGAATCCATGGGATGGGTAGCGATGTTGTGGATTATGTGATATCAGATATCCTTTTATACAACTAGATAGTAAATTTTGAGCTTTTAAACAACCATGAGCCTCACTCTGATCATAGACCTTTAACCCTAAATCTATACTTTATCATGCACAAAAATCCCATTGAAGAGAACTTTGATAAACAAAGGAACTTGTTTTTTGAAAAAGAATAATTTTGATCTCTTCTTAAAGGACTTAAACATTGAATTAATTCTTCTATCATATAAGAAAACTATCAAAGACCTCTATCATAATTTTGCAACCCTATCTACTTCCATAAAAAAATTATTTATGGAAGTGTTGTGTAAAAAGAAAAATATAATTTTCAATCCTTGGTATGATAATGAGTGTAAACTTGCTAGAAAATCCATTAGGGATGCCTCTAATGAGTCCTTAAAATATGATAAGATTAAAAGATACAAATCCCTAATTAAAAGGAAAAAAAAGCACTACATAAATAAAAAAAACAAGAGAATCTTTTACACCTATCTAAGTTAGATCCAAAGAAACTTTGGAGGAAAATTTTGACTCATAAAACTAAAGAAATGGGTATGATTCCATTGATGTATTGGAATTCCTACCTTAAAAATATTTATGAATCCCCTAATGTCTTGGACAACATTCCAAGAATTTCTATAGAGGATTAATCTTTTTGTATAGAAGACATAAAGTTTGGGGTTAAACAACTCACAAAGAGGAAATATAATGACATTGAAGGATACCAATCTAAAATATCAAAAATTGGAGGTCCTATTCTCATCCCTCACATACACAAGCTCTTTAATTTAACAAATAACCAGGGTTTCCCTAAACCATGGACTCAAATCCTCATTGTACCTATTTTTAAAAGTGGGGATAAAATCAATCCCTCTAATTATAGGACCATTATGATTAACCCAATTTTATCCAAGCTATATCGAAGTCTTTTGGAAAAGAAGATAAGTATATGTCTAGAGAAAGCCACAAAAAGAAGCTAAAGGCTAGGCCATTTTTAGAGGTTATCATTCAACTATGGACCACTATGTCACGCTTAGGATCATTGCAAAGGAGTGTCACAACAATAAAAACAATCTTATTTTTTTTTTCATTGAATTGAGGAAATCTTTTGACACTATTCACATGAATAACCATTTGAATAGGTTACAAGAGATAAATGTTCCTTTCGAGTTGAGAGTTGTCGCAATACAGTTGTATGAGACCATTATTTCCAAGTTAGGAGCATTGAGGGATGGCCGAAAAAAATAAATTGTAATACTAGAGTCAAACAATGTTTTCCTCTATCCCTTACCATTTTTGGCATATAAAGCTACAAGTTAGAAGATTGTTTGGAAATTGCAGGTTGTGTTGGACCAACTCTTTCTAGTATAATCATCATCATTCTCCTATATGTCGATGATGTTGTTCTTATGGAAAGGAATCCACGTGACCTCAATAAGATGTTTAGAATCCTCAAGGAATTCTTCTTTAGGATAGAGATGATGGCGAACACTAACCAAATGAAGGTTAAACTAATTAAATCCCAAAAGATTACGTACAATAGTTTCTTATATGAAAACAATATCTTGGAGGAAGTTCACATGTACAAGTATATTGGAATCAATATTCATCACAAGCTCAATTGGAACTATAGCATTGAGAAAAGGATAAATGGAGAGTGGAAATATTATTATGGGATTGAAAATAATTGTAAAATATAAGATCTTTGGATATAGGATAAGAAAATTGTACTCTTTGAGACTCTTATCACACTTTTTATCTTATATGAATGTGAAGTTTGGGGATGTAATATGTCTCAAAAATCCTGGAGAAAGATACAGAAGATACAAAAGAATTTTATCTCTTTTAATCTCAAAATTAAAGGCAATACACCATATCCTATCCTCCTCATAGAATCAAGTCTTTCCCCCATTGAGAGCACACCAATGATTAGGTACTTAGTGTATAAGAACAAGATAAACAACATGGATGACATAAGGCTCTGCAACATTTCTTCAGAATCCAACCAAAATCACTAGCAGCGTAAAAAGAGATGGGATAATGATGCCAAATCTTGGCTAAATGATTGGGGAATAAAAGAAGAAGTTGCTTTGCAGAAATTTGATGACATTAAAAATATTATTAAGGATATATTTAAGGAGAATATTTGGTGTTATAAATAATTAAAGGATAAAAGAAAATTATGATACTATAAGGAGGTGGTTAACCCTAATCTTGAAGATCAAAAGTATCTTGACTAGACTTAGGAAGAGAATCATTAGTGATCAAATAATAACTAATTATCATGAGATGCATAGTGAAACTCTACATTGAAAAATTCCTAAAACACCATGGCATGAAAGAATCTATCACCTTTATAACACTCATAGGGTTGAATATGAAAAACATTTTCTCCTATATTTCCCTACTTATACCCAAATTAGATCTCAATTTCAAAATATTTTCCACAATAGAGACCTTCCTAAACTATAGTGATATTGGAACGTTTCTTCTAATGTTTTTCAAGCCAAAATAACATTATGAAGAAGTCCAAGTAATCTCATATATTTCTTAAGGTTTGATAGACCACTACCCACCATCATCATTTATAGGATAAGAGATTTTATTGTTGAATTTATGA
>ML779003.1:1040375-1102272 GCA_009831015.1 Picea engelmannii | reverse complement strand
CTTCCTGGTGAATGTGTATGTGCTATCTTCCCTGTAACCTCAGCCTAGCCTAGGATTCCTTGCCTTGGGGTGGAGCTCGGTCCCAGCTCGGGGGTGACCTACTATTGAGCTGATGAACAGTGTGGTCTAAGGCTGGGAGGTTCATGGAAGGCCTGCACTTGGTTGGTGAATGCTACAACAGATAAAAGATAAGTAATCTGAGTTATGTTTTAACACATTTGACATGACTGTGCTGTTTTGTATCATGTTTTTCGCTGTGTAAATTAATTAATGATAAATGCTATGGAATGATTAATTATAGCAGTACCCATATATTATACTCTGAGTTTTAAGTATGTTTAATTCTGTATAAACGCATTAGTTTTATAATTTCATGTACAGAATGGTAAAACTGAGAGGTTGGGGAACCTGGGTAGTGAAAGGGTACACTACATAATATGTCTCAAAAATCTTGGAGAAAGATAGAGGATATACAAAACAAATTTATCACTTTTAATATCAAAATTAAAGGAAATACACCCCATCATATCCTCCTCATAGAAGCGAGTCTCTCTCCCATTGAGAGCACAACTACGATTAGGTACTTAATGTACAAGAACAAGATAAACAACATGGATGACATAAGACTCCCCAATATTGCTTTAGACTCCAGCCAAAATCAATAGTGGCTCAAGAGGAGACTGCATAATGATGCCAAGTCTAAGTCATTGGAAAATAAAGGAAGAAGTTATTCTGCAGTATACTGATGATATTAAAAATATTGTTAAAGCTATATTTAAGAAAAATATTTGGTACAATAATGAATTAGAGGATAAAAGGAAATTAAGATACTATAAGGAGGTGGTTAACCCTAATCTTGAAGATCAAAAGTATCTCTCTATTTTAACTAGTTTAAGGAAGTGAATCAATATTGATATTTAAAAATAACTAATTCTCATGAGCTGCAAAGTGAAAATGGGTGTTGGAAAAATACTAAAACACCATGGCATTAAAGAATCTATCACCTTTGTAACAATCACACGGTTGAATATGAAAAACAATTTATCCTAGAGTGTCCTACGTACACTCAAATTAGATCTCATTTTCAAAATATTTGTCGCAATATCGACCTTCCTAACCTTCTAAGTCATAAAAACTATAGTAATCCTGGAATGCTTTTGTAATGTTTTTCAAGCATTGAAATTACATTCTCAAGAAGTCCAAGTAATCTCTTATCTTTATTAAGGTTTAATAGACCAATAATGGTCTTTGTGGACGTTAAACATCATCATAAACATCATTTATAGGATAAATATTTGATTGTTTAATTTATGAAGGTGTGTATGTTTTTTTTTAATTTGAATATATAATTAATAAAAAAATATTACTAATATTTTTTTAAAATCAATTTTTTTTATTAACCATTTTTATATTTTGAAACACATTTATTTTTTTATAAATTTAATACATTTTAATGAACTTATAAGTTATATCATTCAATGAGAGGTTTATTTTTTTATTAAAAAAATTACTCATAATTTTTATTTTTATTTTAATGTTTTAAAAATCAATTAATGAATTTATTTTATTTTATTTTTTTACAAATAATTTTTTTTGAAAGACCAATTAAGGATTTTTTTTTAATTAAAATTTTTTTCCAGTAATTTTTATCTTTTGAAAGGAGGAATTTATTTTTTTTATAAATTTAATACATTTTAATGAGCTTTTAGGTTTTATCAAATTTTATAATTAAAAGGTTTATTAATCATACTTTCTATTTCAAAGAGACTGAGAGTACATTCCTTAGACACAAAGTGTAAATTCAACATATTTTCTAATGAAACTATAAATGGCCTATCAAGACCTACAAAAAATTACACTGAAAAACAAGAGTAGAGACCTATAGAGGCCTATTACATATAAACTAAAATGCATCCAAATTAGACTACCATAAATTAAGTCTGGACTTAACATGTCGACTTACTCATTTCATATAGATAGGAAGGATTCAGGATGACGAAGAAAACACACTAAGGTAGACCCTGGCTTCTACTTTAAATCGCATCTGAATCTTCAAGATTTAAGGAAAAATCAAGATACCCAAATCCTCTAATCGCAACCACCCGTGAGACTGGGGTTTTAATGTGGGATTTAATAAACCCGACCTTCGATTATAACCTGCTTCAAGGCTAGGTATTTCCATTATATATCCCATACTTATCAAGTTGTCCCACTCATTTTAGCTAGATATGAGAGATTAGGGTTGATAAAGGCTCCTACTTTGAGCTGCACGTGAAGCTTCAGGTGAAATGCAGCTAGACTTTGCATACCCAAATACCTATTTGAAACCACCCATGAGGTTGGGGTTTATATGTGGAATTCAAAAGGCCTAGTCTTCGCTTGCAACCCATTACAAGGCTTGAGATACAATGGAACCCCAATCAATCCCCTAGGTGTTGATTTCGATATCCTTAGTGGAGAAGGCATGCATGATCTAGATAATGATTTCCTTCTTGAAGTATGTTGGAATTTGCATCGTCGGCTAGAAGAGAATCTCAATGGTCCTCCAAATGAATGAGGAAATGTCCCAAATGAAGGCCTTATGGGATAAATACATGGGACCTACACCTATGGGGGAAAGTTAGGGAATTTTTGGATAAGAAAACCAAAATGAGGAGACCATATGAAGAGTAGAGGAATGATGCACATAACAATGCAAATGCACAAATCAAGGAAAATGCACTAACAAAGGTAGAGTGTAGAGAACCAATGCTCTATCTCAATTAGAATAGTTATGATTCAATAGAGCTAGAGCTAACCAATTGAAGGTGTGCATAGTAAAAGAAATAGTTGGTCGTATATTTGGATGGCGATACAAGCCAAAAGAAAAAGAGTTATGGCTACTATTCATTTGTGATACTTTGTAATTATTGTTGCTCAGGCTGAGGAGAGATATCTACTATGTAACATTCTTTTCATGAGTCCTACTCTACTTGTTATCTGAGAATCTATTGGATTTCACTAGATATTAATGAAATGAGGTCTCCATTCAAAATTATTGTTGTGTTTCTTCTGTATGGAAATGATTTGTTTTACTTTTTTCTTGCAAATGTACTAACCGATGAATCCTAGTTAATATATATGTGTATGTTTTGGAGTTTATGTTGTTTCTTACTTTCTCTAAGTTATTTAATATATATGTGTATGTTTTGGAGTTTATGTTGTTTCTTACTTTCTCTAAGTTATTGGATGTTCTATATAGATTATATGATGTTAGTGATGATAATAGTTTGTTAGTTCTTTAATATAATGGAATGAGTTACATCATGATGAATGATAGATTACACAGTAGTTAATAAAATCATGTTCAATTAATTGCATGCCAGTCACAACAATCATAGTGTATGGGCCTCATCTTACCTTTAGTATTGGCACAACACTTCAGGTGAGACCTTCCCCATTTTGAGAATTGAATATTCTAGTTTTTAGACTATAAAAAAACTCCTTCACTCGAAACCTATGAGAACTCAAGTATAATATTGAGACAACAATGTAAAAGGTTCAAATGAAATCCTTAAAATATGCATCACAACGCCTATCTATTCTACATTTAAAATTATTATCATCATTTCCTCCTTTTCATGAAAGTAATCGTCAAGAAAGGTTGGTTTTTTTATCGATGTTTGGAACTATGACATCGAATCAGGGGAATTTCAAACCGAAGAGAAGGTATATATCAGTAAAAATATTTCTTACTCAAACCACCTCCTCCACTAAACACCTCCAAGATGATTATTTCCTTCTTATCGATGATATCTAGAGGCACTAGGAGTCAAGTAGAGTGCAACACCATCCTAACTTCTATATTAGTGATATAGTGTAAGGGAGGCACCACCCTCCACCTACAAGATCCTTGCAACATCATTGTATCCCATTATTTACTATTGATCCAATCAGGAGATTCCCTGTGAGGGTTGGGTTTTAGGGAGGAGGGGGATGTTATCAATCAATGATCCAGGTGGATATCGGTGTCCACCCACCTTTTCTAGCTATCTCAAAACAACTTTCTGGCAATTTTGGTAATTTACTATTTTTAGCATTTTTTTGGGTCGTGAACTTCCAGAGCCATTTTGAGGCCCTAACGAGCTATCGTACGCCTAAAACGGAGATCGTATGCAAAATTTAAGACCCTGGGAAGTTGATGTACTAACTTACCCAAACAGGACCCACATGAATTTTGGCGCTTCATCTCCTATGGTTAGGTTTTTGGATGTCTAGGGTTTTTGACACTCCTGTTTATTGTAAAAAGGCCTTTAGAGACTCAATGTAATCATCTTCTTGTGAATGAGTGCAACCATGAAATCTCCTCTCAGAGATAAGTTGCCACCATTCTAGCAAGCTTGTTTTCCGCTGCATTTTACACTTTCATCTTATTTCCTTATTGAATAGAAAATTAGTTTTATTGTATCTTTGTTATTCTGTGTTAAACATTTGTTAATAATCTGTAGTCATTTTGTTTTGCTCATAAAATATGGATCAGTGATATCAGAGCGGTCTGCTCTTTGTCATCTTAATGCATGTCCCCAATGAGGTCAGAGTACAAAGAATTGGGTCTCGAGCTTGTTTCTCTTGAGGACTAAAGCTCTCACATGCCCAAGCGACCTCTCATGATAGGAGAAAAGAAATATGACGGGACAAGAGATCCTTTCAAAATGTTGCTTGAGGAAGCCCTCACGCAACATAGGAACGAGATGATGGATAGTTTCGCGCAAATACTTTGGCGGTTACCCACATGTGACGCATCTTCTTCGAGAGGAGGCATCGCCCACTTCAAGGTACAAAGAAACTTCGATATTCCTATATTTGAAGGTCAGATAGATGAAGATGGTGTAGACAAGTGATTGAATCTACTAGAAGGGTATTTTTCTGTCCATAACTTTTCGAATAGAGAAAAGATTACTTTTGCGCTCCTCAAAGCCATTCCCCATGTCAAAGATTGGTGTGAAACTTTCTGTGAGCAAAAGGAAACAGAGGAGAGTTTTTTGTCATAAGTCGAGGTATGGTTTGTGTGGTCACCTTCTCTTGTATATCGCCTTCTTGGGAAGATCAATTGGTATCAGAGCCTCAAGATCCATGGAAAAGATTCCAATCTTGAAGATTGAGCCAAATTTGTTTTGGGGGTTTTCATGAAATAATCCAGAGTTTGCCCATTCTAGGGTTTCCATTTTATGCAAGAAGATCCATAGATCTCATAATCCCCAAGGGCACCCACGTCTCCATTGCCATAGAGAGGAGCTCGATAGATCTAAAACAATATAGATCTCTCCCTCTAGACTAGTTCAAGCTCCATTGCCTCAGGGTTTTGAGTCCTCTGTTCTCAAATAGAGTCCTCTATTCAACATTGCAACCTAGAGGTGCCTTTTCTCTGCACCTGGCCTCACAATGCCTCCATGCAAAGATCATTTGGCAATCAACTCAGATTCCAACACATCAAATCCCATCCAATATCTTGCCTCCGTCCTCAATGAGCTACTCAAAATGCAACAACAAAACAATCCAGATCCATTATGGTTGGACACTCGAATCCAACTACCCAAGTTTTTTGGGCAAACAAATGGTGAAATGGTGGATTCTTGGATCCGTAGCCTATCCACCTATTTCAATACATGTCCAGGCCTTACCGAGTAAAGAAAACTCTAGATTGTCGCCTTGCAATTAGAAGGATTGGCACAAACTTGGTGGGATACAGAGCAAGAGAATACCACATTTGTAATAGAGATTGGGGATGCTCCAAAATCCTCTACTTCGCAACCCATCAAAACCTGGGCTCGACTTTTCGAAGATTTGAGAAATTGCTTCTACCCACCTGGGTATGTGAAATCCTTATGGATCAAATGGAACCAACTCTGACAACTCCCTTCATAAGGAGTGCAAGGCTACATAGACTTCTTCTGCAAGATGTGCCTCTTACTTCATGTTCAATATCCGGAAGAGGTACTCATATTAAAATTTGTGGTTGGTTTATTAATTCATTTTCGTCGAGAAGTAGAGCTGTTTGAAAATCCAACTTTAGATAAAACATTTCAGAGATATTTGGCTATAGAAAGGAAAGTCGCTCCTACAAGTCGTATTCCTCAGTCCTGTCCTTACACTAACCCCCCCCCCCGCCTCTCAACCATCCAGCTCCCATCCCTTAGCCCTCTTTCCACCTCCTTAGACTCAAAACCCCACACCCAATACAACTACAAGGACACCCTCGTGCTCATTCCACAAAACTACTTCACACAATTCATCAGATTGTCGAATCCTCCAAAATCTAAAAACCAACAAAACTCTACTCATTGAGCTCATTGCACCTTCCCAAGTAGAAGATACCAAAGAACTTCCTCTGAACAATCCCACAGAAGTAGATCCCTCATTGATTCTAATGACCCAGGAAGATTCAAATGCATCCACCCAACCCCTCTTCACCCATAACTGCCAAATCAAAAACGCTTTGGATTTACTGATTATGGACAATGGAAGCAAGAAAATTTTGGTGTCTCAATCCCTTGTCAACCACCTTAATCTTGTCACCACTCCACATCCGCAACCCTATCAACTCGGATGGGTCCAAAAGGATGGCCCTCGCCTCCTAGTTTCCAAGCGTTGTCTAGTCACTTTTGCCATAGCCCAATTCAAAGATACTTTCCTCTGTGACGTCTCCCCCTTGGATTGTGTGGATTTGTTGCTCGATATCCCATACCAAACCCAAATAAATGCTATCTATCTAGCAAAATCCGGCCAATACAAAATTACCAAATAAGGCCACACTTATATCTTAACTGTAGCAAAACCCAAACCCCCTTCTACCAAAGAACAAATCTCACATATACACTTAAACCAATGTGTCTCTCTCTATTTGGTGCGCCCAATAACACTAAACAATACAACGCACCCTATTCGCGAAAATATGACTCCCCTCCTCCATGAGTTCGCAGAGGTATTTCAACCTCTGGAGGGACTTCCCACCTCTCACCACATTGACCATTCCATTCATCTCATCCCCGGATCTGCCTTACCTAAAACCCCTACTTATTGGTTGGCCCCAACAAAAATAGAGGAAATGGAAAGAGAATTGACCGACCTCATCAACTCTGGCCACATCCAACCTTCATCTTCTCCCTGTGCTTCTGCCCCCTTTTTCATCCCTAAACAAGATACCTCAGAAATGCGCCTTGTCACTGATTATCGAGCCTTGAACAAAGCCACAATAAAAAATGGTTACCCCCTTCCCCGGATTGAGGAACTAATCGACACCCTCCAAGGAGCTACGTGGTTTGCTAAATTGGATTTGACGGTCGGCTACCATCAAGTTCGAATGAACCCAGATGATGTTTGGAAAACAACGTTCAAGACCAAATTTGGTCTTTTTGAGTTGAAAGTCATGCATTTCGGTCTCACCAACGCCCCAACCACTTTCATGAGGCTCATCAATAACATCTTCAGAGCACATTTGGGTCAATTTGTGGTAATCTACTTAGATGACATTCTCATCTTCAGTCGAACATGGGACACTCACATGCAACATGTCCGAAAAGTTCTCCAAATTCTCCAAGAACACATGTTGCAAGTCAAAGAGAATAAATCATATTTTGGTCACACTTCAGTCCCCTATCTCAACTTTGTGATCCTCTCAGAGGGTATTCAACCAGATCCAACTCGCATCCAAGCATTGAAACAATGGCCTCTACCTTCTCCAGCTAAGGAGTTGAAAATATTTTTGGGTGGCATAAATTTCTATCATAAGTTCATTCCCTCTTTTTCAAATCTTGCTCTACCTTTGCATCAGCTCTCAAATACTTCTTCTACATTCATCTGGACCAAAGAAGAAACTACTCACTTCGCTCAGCTCAAAGACGCCCTCTTCTCATCCCCTGTTTTACATCATCTACCAGACCTCTCCCAACCCTTTGAGATTGAGTCTAATGCCTCACAATATGGTATTGGTGCCGTACTTAAACAGGGAGGACACCCCATTGCTTACTACTCTGAAACCCTGTCCAAGGCAAAAAAAAAATTATAGTACCTATGACAAGGAATTTTATAGTCTGGTGCAAGCACTCAAACAATGGAGACATTATTTGTTGGGTAAAGAAACCATTCTACATACCGACCACCACCCTTTGATTTTCATCAACTCTCAATCAAAGATTCAGGAACAAAGACACCTTAAATGGGACTCCTACATTCAACAATTTCACTTAGTCATCAGATAGAAGAAAGGCACTTCTAATAAAATGACTGATTTTCTAGGTCGACCTCCCATTCATTGTATTCGGCACTTCTTAGGTCAGAATGAGAAGGTTCCTCCAACTGAAGAAAATGTGAAAGCTCTTTGCCTCCTTTTCAATATTGTTGGAAAACAGCTCGAAGGAAACCCCGACTCCCGCAGTCTCATTGATTCGTATCTTGCCCAGATGGCGCAGCTGAGTAATAACCAACACTTTCCATCTCAAATGAGATTTATGGTTCGCGATGTTCTGGACTTGCATGCTAAATAAAAGCTAGGGTTAAGGCGTGGAACAAGAAGCATGCATAATATGGGCGCTGGAAACAATTTCGGAATTGGACGGCCGGGAGCCTTCATGCCTGGATTGCCTGTTGTGAACATGCCTGGATTATCTGTCCTTCGGAAGATGTTGGCTTGAAAGGTCTACCTCGTAATGCAAGGCTGCTGCCGCGGGGCAGTGGAGGTTTGTATTATGGTAAACCACGTGCATTGCCGACTGGTAAAACTATTAAATCAAGTTTGGATTATTCTCAGAGCTATGATCATATGGACAGCGACGAACTTTTAATTGATTTGGTTTTTTCAACATTTAATTGATTTGGTTTTTTCATGGAGATAGATGTCAGACTTTTGATGAAATGGATATGCAAAAGTTTTAATAACACACTCCGTATGATATGTAATTATCCAGGCATTCTCGTCTGACAGAAGTTGATACTTAAAAAAACCCAAATAAAATATAATAGTTATCCCGGTTGGTATTAAATAAATTGGGAAATCAAACATCTTTAGAATCGGCCATAGTTTATATTCATAGTATAAATGTTCCAAGTTTTGGTTTTAGAATCTGCCATAGTTTATATTCATTTAGAATCGGCCATAGTTTATATTCATAGTTTAAATGTTCCAAGTTTTGGCTTTAGAAGTTTAGAAGTTTATATTCATAGTTTAAATATTTCAAGTTTTGGTTTTAGAGAGGATATATAATTTTTTAATTTTATCTAAAATTTGGTGATAAATTGTTGATATTGGATTGGTTAACTTTTTATGATCTAAGTGCTTTAGAAGTTTTGATAAATTGTTGGATCATCATATTTGATTGGTTAAGTTTTTATGATCTAAATGCTCTAAAAGTATTTTAACAAGTTAAATTTATTTTTACATTCAAAAATGTAATTTAAATAACAAAAAATTGTGATTTCTTATAAATTTATATAGCTGATCCAACCAAAAAAAAAAACTATAACAATTAACCAACAGATAGTTTATATAAGATCAGGCCATCAACCTACTGTCAATGTATATTTACATCTATATTAATTAAGTCTTTTTTTTTTTTTTTCTCACAAATAAATTCTCTTTATGTTCAAAATTTATTTTATATCAAATTTATTTATGTTGAAAATTTAATTTATATAAAATTTTAAATTTAACTCAAAATATCAATTCAATTACTACGACATCAATACATTGTATTTACATGATTATAAGAAGAACAATTTGATTACTACAACATCATTAAATGATATTTGCATGCATTTATGGTTAATAGTACATTCAAAATCCATTACATCATTTCAACTAAATTTGACTAAATCTATTAAAAAAAAACAAAAAAACATAAGTAGATTTAAAAAAAAAAATCAATAATTTGAAAGAAAGCCTGCAAAAGAATCTTACAACTTACTTTTTTTTTTTTTTTAAGTAAAAAGCAGATCCTATTGTATTAATACTTCAAAATTACACCATGACATGGAGGTGCCAGTTGTCCCGCCTGTGAAGGAAACCAAGACAGTTGGCCACTCCAAATTAGCATGCAAACTCAAAACATTGTTTTGCCACCCTGCCCGGAGGAAACCAGGGTGCATGGTCAGTTTCAACAGTAGTCTAGTAATGCCTATGCTATCGCTACCATGGCTATGAGCTAGAAGAGCTACAGCTCTGATAAACATCAAAAAGAGAAAGAGTTTTGAGCAATATTGAACAGGAGAACCTATTAACCGGTGTCCTCGCGGTCGTCCTTCTCCTTACCGCATCTAACAGGAATGGCATAGAGCTGAGCATAGGTGGGGCATTGTTGCCGTGGGGTGGCGCTGGAGTAGGCAGCGTACAACATGTCCAAGCGTTGGTTAATGCGGACAGCTCTGAAGATTTGGTCGTCCACCATGCTGCGGACCTCGAAAATCAGGTTCAGGTGCTCCAGGTGAAGAAGTGGTGGTGGGGGTGGCGACTTTTTCTCATCGTCCTCCTCCTGGTGTGCTTGTTGCTTTCGTTGCGGCTTCAATTCCTCATTTCCTTCTAGCAACTCTTCCTCTACCAGACAGGTGGCGAATTCCTCAATGGGAGTGTCGTTGGGACCATGTGCTTCTCGTGGGTGGGGAGGCAGTGTGTCTGCTCCAAAACACGCAGGGGGGTTCCAATTGTCTGGAATCGTCAACATGTAAATTTCAGAAAAATTTTGGGGGAGTTCCGCCGAAGGAATTTCCTCAACATACGTTCTGGGGGGCGAATCTGTTTCTTTGGACTCCCTGGGTCTCTTTCGCTTGGATAAAACCAGATCTCGCTCAAACTTCTTATGCCTTTTCCATCGTGAGTCGACCGTGTACCACCCTGTGCCTCTGCGGGGCCTTCCCCTTGCTTGTGGAATGGTGAGAACAAGGACGAGAGCTAGAACTTCCCCTGCACTGTTGTTCTCGCTCGGCTCTGTAATCTTCCAATGCATCCCAAAGCCACCGAGAAAGCTGATAAGGGAGGAAATGGTGGCTATAGCCATTAAGGCCACAGTCTTAATGCTCTGGCTGGACAGTCTGCTCACGCGAGTGAGAGGCCTCATCAAAAGGTGGAGGCCGACTGAATTGATGCCCCTCATAACTAGCGAGGATATAAGGGCAGTTGGCCACCATTAATGGCCCCTCCTGGCGCTACTCCACGTGCCCACCCTGCTTCACGTGGCACCCCATCCGGGAGTTGGAAATCCTTGCTGGCGAGAGTTTGACATTGCTTTGATATGTCTGAAGCTTTAGAGTTGCGTGCTTCCCAATATATCTGTTCAAGTTCCCTGGAAACTCCTTTATTTGCCAGGCAATCAGCCACTCTGTTTTCCCCTCTCTTTACAGGAGAAGGGGTTATGCTGAGGTTGGCCCTAAGGAGGATTTTGAAGTCCTCGAGCATCCCCGAGAGTCACCAGCTAGGAGAGATTTTCTGTGGGCTTTCCCCATGGAGGATTGTAGTGATCAACTGGATAACGATTTGTGAGTCACCCTCCAAGATGATCCTATGACTGTGTAGGGCTACTGCGATTCAAAGACCTTGCAGTAGGCCGATAAGGTCCGCTACATTGTTTGTAGTCTCCCCTAGACACCCTACTGTCAGGATTAGGATTTCCCCTTTGGGGTTCCTGATTACAGCTCCATAGCCGGTTGGTCTTGGGTTTCCCTTTGAAGCTCCGTCAAAGTTAATCTTTATGAATCCTGTTGGAGGAGGGGTCCAGGTGTTTGGACTGATGTTTTGTTGCTTAGGTGCTCTTATTACCAACGAGTTGATTAATCTGAGCTGCCACCTTTGTAGAGTACATAGTTCCTCCTGGTTACATTCCTTATCCTTTGGTTGCCAGTTCTTGCTTCTAACTGTTTCCTTGATGAGCATGGAAATTTTTCCCCAAGTTAATTATAGAGTGGATTTCGTGGAGTGGAAGATGCATTTGTTTCGCTCCTTCCAGATTTGCCAGAGAATAAACCCTGGGAGGAGTTTCCAGATGTAATTCAGTATGGGGTTGTTGTAAGTGATTGAGTCCCAATTTTCAATAGTGTCTCTTATGCTGCCTCTATTTTGGTTGGATCTGTGCATTATTTGAGCTCCCTGGTCCCAGATAGATTGGTTATAATGGAAATCATTGAAAAGATTCTCTTTGGTATCCTTTTGGTGTTGACATAAGACGTAAATTGAGGGCCCATTGAAGCCTCTTCTCCTGAGATTATCCCATGTTAGAATTTTGTTATGGAAAATTAACCAAAGGAAGGTGGAAACCTTTAGCCATAGTGCCTTGTTCCAGATTTTGTTCCAAATATTGTCCTTTTCCTGATTGTGGTAATTGCCTTGTAAGTAGTAGGCTTCTTTGACCGAAAAATTACCAGTTGTGGAGTGTCCCCATCTAAGGATGTCTGGGCCTTCTCTATTGGGGATTTTTTTGTGTCTTGCATGGTGGTGCTAGGCTAACAGATTTAAGTCATCTGGGACTCTTAATTCCTGGTTGGAGGTCTTCCACTGTCACCACTGCTATCTTTGTTCGAGGGGTTTCCATAGATCTTTTACCTTGAGTGGAGGATCTTGATTAAGAGCCTGTTGGAGGGGTCTTAGCTCTGCTAGATCATTTAGAGGTTTAAGTTGTTGCCATGAGTCTTGCCAAAACATTGCGCTTTCTCCATTGCGGATCTCCCAAAAGGAATGCTTCTGTATTAGGTCCCTATTTTGCTAGGTTGTGTTCCAAATGTTTGAGCCCTGTATTCGGACATTGTGCCTGATCAGTTGGTCAGTCTGCATGGAGGGAGCGTATTTGTTCTTCCAGATTTGCACCCATAGGGAATCTGGTGTTTTCATCCATCTCCACCACATCTTGGCTCCGATTATCTGGTTGAGCTTCCCTGGGTCTTGGAGTCGAAGGCCGCCCATGCTTTTTGGTGCAAAGACCTTATCCGAGCCTACCAATGCCCATTTCTTGTTGGGTTGTAGGCCTTGCAAAAGGAAATTTCTTTGGAGGTTTCTTACATCTTTTATGATTTGCTTGGGAGCTGCTAGGGAGGTAAAGAGATAAGTGGGTAGGGTTTGTAGGACCGATTTTAGTAGGACCAATCTGGCTGTGATATTTAGCAGTCGGAAGGTCCAGTTGGCCAGCCTATTCGAGATAGAGAGGAAGAGGTTGTCCCAAGAGATGGATTTAGCTGGTGCTCCTGTGAGAGGAATGCTTAGGTAATTGGATGGAAGGGATCTCTTGGGGATGCCTAGGAGTTTGGAGATATGTGATTGAACCGCAGCTGGAGTGTTGAAAAATAAGAGCTTGGATTTGTCTAGGTTCAGCGTCATGCCTGAGGCTTCTGTAAAATCAGAGAGGATGGAGTTGAGCTTGTTGGCTTCGCAGGCAGTGGGGGAATTCATGAGAAGGGTGTCATCAACAACTTGACTATGTGAGGGAGCTGGTTGAATGTTATGCAAGGGTAGGCCTTTGAGGGATCCTTCTAGAACTGTTGATTTGATGTAGCAGCCCAAGCCTTCCGCCATGAGTACAAAAAGGAAGGGCGATAATGGGTCCCCTTGCCTAATACCTATGGAGGGCGAGAAGGGTCGGGAAGGGACTCCATTGACAAGGATATAGAAGAAGGCCGAAGAGGTGAGATTCAAAATCCAGTTTACCCAATTTTGGTCAAAACCAAAAAAATTTAAGATGGCTCTAAGGTATTTCCAGTTGGCTTTATCAAAAGCTTTTGAGAGATCAAGTTTGATTAACATACCTAGAGTTTTTGTTGATTTGAGAGAATCGATCACCTCATGTTCTAGAATGACACTGTCCATAATTTGTCTTACTTCTACGTAGCCATCTTGTTCCTTGGAGATGACATAGGGCAATATTGGCTTGAGGTGATTTGCGATCACCTTTGTAATGATCTTATAAATTACATTACATAAGGAAATGGGCCTGAAATGTTTGGGATTTGTGACTCTTTCCTCCTTTGGAATGAGAGTGAGGAAGGTTGCGTTGAGAGCCTGGAGAACTTGGCCCGACATTCGTGATTCCTCTATGACCTCCCAGACTTCCTTCCTTACTATGTCCCAGCAGTGATGGAAGAAGTCAGTGGTGAAGCCATCTGGGCTTGGAGCTTTTCCTGGGGGCATAGATTTTTCTACTTGGTCCACTTCCTCCTGAGTGATTTGCCTCATGAGAGTTGTGTTATGTTCAGGGGTTACCAATGAGGGTATGTGAGTGGTGACTCAAGTGATGGCTTCATTTCTGTTTGCCTTAGTTTGCGTAAGGAGGTTCTGGTAGTACCTGTTGAGCTCCTCTTCGATTTGGGCATGTTCCTTGATTAGGTTACCCTATTCATTCTCCAGATGGGTTATTCTGTTGATGTGTCGTCGGTGGATCATGGTTCTGTGGAAGAATTTTGTGTTCTTTTCCCCCTCTTTGAGCCATTGTACCCTGGATTTCTACCTCCATAATATCTCCTCTTGTTTTCTTCTTTCCTCCAGCTGCACTTGCAGTTCCTCATCCTCCTTCATGAGCTCATCATTTCGAGTTCCTGAGATGAAAGTTCTTTGTATCTCAGCCAGCTTGTTTTCTGTGTCTCGAATGCTTTGGAATATATTGCCAAAAGTGTTTCTGTTCCAGTGCTTTAGCATTTGCTTGAAATTTTTGAGCCTTTGTTGGAATCTGTACATATTGGTACCATGGTCTACTTCGGCTTGAGCCCACCAAGTTTTTGCAAGACGTTGGAAATCTGGGTGTGTAAGCCAAAATTTCTCAAGCCAGAATGGTTTAAATTTAGGTGCTGCCTGTATTTCCAGCTCGAGGCTATTGGCCAGTGGTCAGATCCAACTTTGGGGAGAATAAGGCTTTCCATGCAGAGGTCTCTTTCAAAAAATTCCTCCACCACAAGAAAGCGATCCAATTGGTTGGCTACGTGCTGGTTTCCTAACCTGCAGTTGGACCATGTGAAGGTGCCATTGTTGTTCTCTATATCTACTAACTTTAGCTACTCAGGAAGAGTTTGGAACTTACCACTATCTTGCTTGAGTCTTTTTCTCCCTCCTGTTTTCTCCTCCAGTGACATGATCATGTTGAAGTCGCCTCCTATGATCCAGTTAGGTGTGGTTGCCAAAGGTTTTATACGAGCCAGCCTTTCCATGGATTTGATTTTTTCCTGTTGCCCTTGGGGTCCATAGACGTTGGTGATGGTTCCTTCCTGATTCGAGCCTGTGACTTCAAAGTGAGCTGATAAGGTGCCTATAGTGGAAAAGGGTCCACTGAGAGTGGTGTTGCTTGGGTTCCACAGTATGGCCAGACCTCCTAAGGCTCCCGAGGAGTATGTTTGGATGGAATTGCAGCCTTTCCATATGTGTTGAAAGATGGTTTCGGCCTCCATGCCTGCACATTTCGTTTCTTGTAACATTAGAATATCTGGGCTTTCAACTTTGATGCAGTCCCTAAGAGTCCTTTGCTTGGATCTGTCGTTGAGTCCTCTAATGTTCCAAGTGATGATATTCATCATTATGAGGGTGGGTGTGGGTGGAGGTATCCCTCTGAGATCTTATGTATCTGACCTGATTTGATCATGAGATTGATGGATTCTTTGATTAGTTGATGTACTGGTTTTCATCCCCTTCTTTTGTTCTCGCGCAGTATTTTTTTTTAGCCTGAGCCTGATTCCGTGGCTATGCCTAAGTGTGTTGTGGATCCCGCTATTGAATCTAGAAAGACCTTGTGTACCTTTCTGAGTTTCTCTTCAAGGAGGGCTTGCAGATCCTTCTGATTGAGAGCTTCCTCAAGTTTTTCAAGGTCAATACCTGCTAAGTCTTGGGCGTCCATCTGCATTAGGGTGTCTCCATCTCCATCTCCTTTTTTGTCTGTGTGGATCTCTTTATTTGGGCTAGAGGAGGAGGGTGTAAGGTTCTGGTCTTTTCCCTTCTGCAACCCTTCGTGTGGATCTTGGATTTCCTCATCCTCTAGTAGCTAGCTCAGTATGTCGTATCCATTCTTGGTCAAGATATTAGTTTTGGGGTCAAGTATTTTCCTTCTGGGAGTATTTTTCTTCTTGGTTTGGATCATGGTAAAACCATCTTTTTGCAGGTTTTCACTGGCTTTGGAATCTTTCTTATTGAGCAGGTAGTCTCGGAATAGGTGGCCATGTTCATGGCATTTTCTGCACCTGAAAGGGATGTGTTCATAGTCAAGGCTTTGTGACCAATCTTCATCCTGATACTCCAACGTTACTGCCCCTGGTAAAGCCTTATCTATGTTCATGTAAACACATATTCGGGCGTATGAGGTGTACTTCCTCTGCCTTGTGGCTTCTGAGGCTTTGACATATTGGTCGATTTTGTTGCCTATTCCCATGAGAATCTCCTCCAACCAGAACTCCTGCAAAAGGGAATAGAGGTGGATCCAGACAGGTGCCATTATGAAGTCCTCCTTGTTCGGGTTGAAGCGCTCTGTCCAGAATCTTAGGAATATCCCTGCCGAGTTGTAGAAATATGGGTCGTTCTCAAAGATGCGATCTCTGTCTTCTGGGTTATATAATATGATTGTGAAGAAGCCTTTCGATCTGATCTAAACTTCATAGTCACCCTTAGGGTTCCACCAGTGTTTGATCCATTTGTTCAAATCCCTTTCGGATGGCCAGAGTCCTAGAAATTTGCCGATGAGGGCATGTTCTTGCATAAACTGGGTGTGCTCCCCACCCTTGTTGAGCTTATAATGTATCTTGGGGATTTTTCCATTTGTGGGATACATTTTCCAGGCTCCCATATGTGAGGTTCTTTTGGATGGGACGTGTTGGCCTCTGTCTCCATTTCCTTTATGAATCCCTGTTCTCTGGCGAGGAATTGTTCACAGATCTGTTGTGGCGGCTCAAACGATGGTCGTTTTTCCCTTGTTCCTGATCTATCATTGGCTGTGATGTTGCTATATGAGGGGGGTTTTCCCCCCTCTTCAGCGTTCATACTGATGGGTCAAATCTAGTGTCTTCCTGCGTTGGATCTGTGCTGGTGTGTTGCCGCAGTAGATCCTGATTCAGTCATGCAACGACTCGCATAGGCATAGAGCTAGGGTTTTTTGTATCTCAAATATCTTATGACACACATATTCATCTTGCAACTTACTTTAATCATTGTAATCTTTTTGTTTTTTTGGTTAAAAAACATTTTCTATACTCTTCTATAATTGAGAGTAACATAGTAACAAAGCTTGCAAGAGAATCTTACAAATTATTTTAATCATTGTAATATTTCTTTTTTAGGGTTAAAAAGCATTGTGTATACTCTCCCATATTGAACTCCACAAGTTGTATCATTACTCTATACATTAAAGTTATAACTACTTGCATCAAAGAGCTTTTGATTCAGTTTTGCATCCCATTACTTGTGACGTGTTTCAGGATTTTCAGTTTGCTTAAACCACATTGGAGCATTCAATGTGTATAACTTTTTTACAAATAGTATATAGGTAGAGGGATGTCACCTTGTTAAGGAGATTTGTTTCATTGCTAAAATAAGAACAAAATCTCATGAGCTCCATAGTGAAACTAGGTGGTGGACAATTCCCAAAGCCTAGTGAGATGAAAGAATTGGTCATCTTTGTGACACTAAGAGGGTTGAAAATGGAAATCACTTTCTCTTATAATGTCCTATATATACCCAAATTAGATCTCCATTTCAAAATAATTGTCACGATACCAACTTTCCTAACCTTGTAACTCATCAAAACTTTGGTGATCTTGGGACACTTCTCTCAACACTTTTCTAGCATAGAAATAAAATTATAAAGAAACCAAAGTAATCCCATGGGGTATACACTTGGTGAACCTGACATAGCATGTGCAATCATGGGAAATTAAAGAATCCTCTAATTTCACTAGATATTGATAAAAACCTCCCAAAATCCTTTTGTTGAACCCCCTTCCCAATACACATTTCCATTTTTACTAGATATCTCTTATTTTTACTATATGCCCATTTTTATTCACCCCAATACCTATAAATTCCCCCATACCCACATGCCCCCAATACCTACAATATATTGACTCTATTTTTCACAATTTTAAAACCCCCTTTATGAAAGAATGTGATAAGATTTTTTTTACTAGATATCTCTTATTTTTACTATATGTCCATTTTTATTCACCCAAATACCTATAAATTCCCCCATACCCACATCCCCCCAATACCTACAATATATTGACTCTATTTTTCACAATTTTAAAACCCCCTTTATGAAAGAATGTGATAAGATATTGGTCAACAAGATGAATCCCCCATGAGTAATATCTTGCCTTTCTTAACATATAATATATCAACTTTGGTCTCAATGGATGTTAAACATCATAAACAACAAGAATTTTGTACATTATTGTTTCATTATTTTAATATTTGTTTTTTATGCCTATCATAATTAATTTTCTATTTAATGTTACCCCAACTTACTCTTTTCCTATTTAAACATTGAATTAAATCTTCTATCATTTAAGAACAATATTGAATATATATCTATCATAATTATACGACAACCCTCTCTACTTCCATAAAATAATTATCTATGGAAGTGTTGTGTAAAAAGAAAAATAGAATTTCCAACCCTTGGTATGATAATGAGTGTAAAATTGATAGAAAATCTATTAAGGATGCCTCTAATGAGTCCTTGAAATATGATAATATTAAAAGATATAAAGCCATAATTAAAAGGAAAAAAAGACATTACATAAATAGAAAACAAGATCTAAGTTTTTGCGCCTATCTAAGCTAGATCCAAAGAAATTATGGGGGTGAAATTTGACTCATAAAACTGAAGAAATGGGTATGAATCCCGTCATGGATTGGAATTCCTATCTTAAAAATCTTTATGAATCCCCTATTGACTTGGAAAATATTCCAAACATTTCTATAGAGGATGACATTTTTGTATAGAAGACATAAAGTTTGGGGTTAAATGACTCACAAATAGGAAAGCTATTAAAAATTGGAGAGCCTATTATCATCCCTCACATAGAGAAGATCTTCAATTTAGCAGTCAAGTAGGGCTTCCCTAAACCCTCAACTCAAATCCGCATTGCACCTATTTTTAAAATCAAGGATAAAATAAATCCCTATAATTATAAGACCCTTATGATCAACCCCGTTTTAGCCAAGTTGTATGGAAGTATTTTGGAAAAGAAGATAATTTTATGGCTAGAAAGCCACAAAAAAAGAGCGAAAGTCTAGGCTTGTTATAGAGTTTATCATTCAACTATGGACCACCTTCTCACGCTTAGTATCATTGCAAAGTAGTGTGGCAATCATAAAACCAATCTTATTTTTTGTTTCATTTACTTTAGGAAATATTTTGACATTGTACTTAGGAATAACCTTTTGAATAGGTTAGAAGAGATAAAATTCCCCTCCTAGCTGAGAGCTACTGCGGTACGGTCAAGTATGAGGCCATTATTTCCAAGTTTAGGAGAAATGAGGGATGGTCAAAATAAATTAACTATAACATTGGAGTCAAGCAAGGTTGTCCTCTATCCCCTACCCTTTTTAGCATATGCATTTACAAGTTAGATGATTATTTGGAAGTTGTAGGTTGTATTGGACCGAATCTTTCTAGTATAGTCATCATCATTCTCATATATGTTTATCATATTGTTCTTATGGCAATAAATCCCTATTACCTCAGTAAGAAACTTAGAATCCTCAAGGACTTATACTCTAGGATAAGGATGATGGTGAACACTGACAAAATAAAGGTTATGATAATTAAATCCCAAAATATCACCTACAATAGTTTTGTATATGAAAATATTATCTTGGATTAATTTCCATCGTACAAGTATCTTGGATTCAATATTCATCACAATCTCAATTGGAACTATAGCATTGAGAAAATGATAAAAGGAGGGTGGAAATATTATTATGGGCTTGAAAATAATTGTAAATTAGCGGACCTTTGGCTATGGGATATGAAAAATCTCCTCTTTGAGACTGTTGTCAGTCATGTTATTTTATATGGATGTGAAGTTTGGGGATGTAATATCTCTCAAAAATCTTTGAGAAAGATAGAGGAGATACAAAATAATTTTATCACTTTTAATATCAAAATTAAAGGAAATACAACCCATCATATCCTCCTCATAGAAGCAAGTATTTGCCCCATTGAGAACACAACTATGACTAGGTACTTAATTTACAAGAACAAGATAAACAAAATGGATGACATAAGGCTCCCCAATATTGCTTCAGACTCCAGCCAAAATCACCAGCGGCTTAAGAGGAGATCACATAATGATGCCAAGTCTAAATCATTGTGGAATAAAGGAAGAATTTATTCTGCAGAATACCGATGATATTAAAAATATTATTAAATCTATATTTAAGAAAAATATTTGGTGCGATAACGAATTAGAGGATAAAAGGAAATTAAGATACTATAAGAAGGTGGTTAACCCTAATCTTGAAGATCAAAATTATATCTCTATTTTGACTAGCATAAGGAAGAGAAACAATATTGATATATAATAAGAACTAATTCTCATGAGCTACATAGTGAAACTGGATGTTGGAAAATTCCTAAAACACCATGGCTTGAAAGAATCTATCACCTTTGTAACACTCAGAGGGCTGAATATGAAAAGCACTTTCTCCTAGAGTGCCCTGCGTACACCCAAATTAGATCTCAATTTCAAAATATTTGTCACAATACCGACCTTCCTAACCTTCTAAGTCATAAAAACTATAGTAATATTGGAACGCTTCTGCAATGCTTTTCAAGCAATTAAATTATATTCTGAAGAAGTCCAAATAATCTCTTATGTTTCTTAGGGTTTAATAGACCAATCTTGGTCTTTGTGGACGTTAACCATCATCATCATCATTTATAGGATAAATATTTGATTGTTTAATTTATGAAGGTGTATATGTTTTTTTTTTTTTTAATTTGAATATATAATTAATAAAAAAATATTAGTAATAATTGTTTTTAAATCAAATTTTTTTTATTAACAATTTTTATATTTTGAGAGGCATTTAATTTTTATAAATTTAATACATTTTAATGAACTTCTAATTTATATCATTCAATGAGAGATTTATTTTTTTATTAAAAAAATTACTCATAATTTTTTTTTTTAAATGTTTTAAAAATCAATTAATGATTTTTTTTTTTTTTTACTAATATTTTTTTGTGAAATATGAAGGACAGTCAGTGACAGAGTGTGTTTTTAAGTCACTTCATGTTGAAAACTCATCGGTTCGAAACCTGCGGGGACAAAAAATCCAACCATGTTGAGGGTTGGTGTGGCTCAAGCCAGGTGCGATCCCCGGGTGATTTTGACGGCTTAGATGCCCCCGGGTCACGGTTTCTCAAGACAAAGGTTAATCTCACTACCAAGAAAGTCCCAACAAATTAACAAACAAAACAAAACCATTTATTTTTTATTAAGAATTTTTACTAGTAACGAATTAACGATTTTTTTTTTTATTAAGAATTTTTACTAATAATTTTTATCTTTTGAAAGGAGGCATTTATTTTTTAATGAATTTAATACATTTTAACGAGCTTCTAGGTTTTATCAAATTTTATAATTAAAAGGTTTATTATATTTTTTTCTATTTTTTTCCTAAAAAGAAATGGTGCTTTTTATTTCAGAAAGACTGAGAGTACATTCCTTAGGCGCAGAGTGCACATTCAACATATTTTCTAATGAAACTATAAATGGTCTATCAAGACCTACAAAAAATGATGTTGAAAAACCAAGAGTAGAGACCTATAGAGGCCTATTACATAAAACTAAAATGCATCCAAGTTAGACTACCATAAATTAACTCTGGACTCAACATGTCGACTTACTCATTCATATAGGAAGGATTCAGGAAGAAGAAGAAAACACACTAAGGTATCTCAATCTTCGGGATTTAAGGAAATCTCAAGATACCCAAACCTCTAATCGCAACCACACATGAGGTTGGGATTCTAATGTGGGATTTAATAGACCCTACCTTCGATTGCAACCTGCTTCAAGACTAGTATTTCCATTATATATCATATACTTATCAAACTAGCCCACTCATTTTAGCTATATAGGAGAGATAAAGAAAACAGACTAAGGAGACCCCAACTCCTACTTTCAGCCACACATGAAGCTTCAGATGAAATGCAGGTGGAATTAGCATACCCAAATCCTTATTCAAAACTACCCATGAGGTTGGGGTTTATATGTGGGATTCAAAATACAAGGCTTTACAAGGCTTGGGATACAATGGAACTTGAAGTATGTTGGAGTCTGCATCGTCGACTGGAAGAGAACCTCAACGGTTCTCCAAATGAATGAGGTGATGTCCCCCATGAAGGCATTATGAGATACAAGCATGGGACCTACACCTACAGGGCAGAGTTAGAGAATTTTTGGACAAGAACACCAAAATGAGGAGGCCATATGAAGAGTAGAGGAATGATGCACATAACAAGGAAAATGGGCAAATCAAGGAAGATGCACTAACAAAGGTAGAGTGTAGATAACCAATGCTCCATCTCAATTAGAATAGTTATGATTCAATAGAGCTAACCAATCGAAGGTGTGCATAGTCAAAGAAAGATTTGGTCGTATATTTGGATGGCGATATAAGAAAAAAGAAAAAGAGTTATGGCTATTATTTAGTTGTGATACTTTGTAATTATTGTTGCTTCATCTTAGGAGAGATATCTACTATGTAACATTCTTTGCATGAGTCCTACTCTACTTGTTATCTGAGAATGTATTGGATTTCACTAGATATTAATGAAATGAGGCTTCCATTCAAAATTATTGTTGTATTCCTTCTATATGGAAATGATTTTTTTTACCTTTTTCTTGCAAATGTGCTAATTGATTAATCCTAGTTAATATGGATGTGTATCTTCTGGAGTTTATGTTGTTTCTTACTTTCTCTAAGTTATTGGATGTTCTGGATAGATTATATGATGTTAGTGATGATAATGGTTTGTTAGTTATTTAATATATTGGAATGAGTTACATCCTGATGAATGATAGATTACATAGTTAAGAAAACCATGTTCAATGAATTACATGTCATTCACAAAAATCATGGTGTATGAGCCCCATCTTACCTTTAGTATTGGCACAACACTTCAGGTGAGACCTTCCTCATTTTGGGAATTGAATATGCTAGTGCTTAGATTATAACAAACCCCCTTCACTGGAAAACTATGAAGACTCAGGTATAATATTGAGACAAAAATGTAAAAGTTTCGAATGAAATCCTCAAAATATTCATCACAACACCTATCTATTCTACATTTAAAATTATTATCATCGTCTCCTCCTTTTCATGAAAGTAATCCTCAAGCATGAATGGTTTTTCTATCGATGTTTGGCACTATGACATCGAATCAAGGGAATTGAAAACCCAAAAGAAGGTACATATCATTATAAATATTTATTACTCAAACCACCTCCTCCATTAAACACCTCCAAAATGATCGCCACCTTCTTCTCGATGCTATCTAGAAGCACTAGGAAGCAATTAGTAGAGTGCAACACCATCCCAACTTCTATATTAGTGAGATAGTGTAGGGGAGGCACCACCCTCCACCTAAAAGATCCTTGCAACATCATTGTATCCCATTATTTACCATTGATCCAATCAGGAGCTACCCCCAAGGGTTGGGTTTTATGGAGGAGGGGGCAGTTAGAGACATTAAGAACCCAAACCTATTCATTCTATGATCCAAAATTATATATCACTATTTAATGTTATACAAATAATATATGATCTAAATTAGATTTATTTCTTATACAATTTTCTTTCACACTTCGAGGATGTATTGATATTGTTGTACCTAAGAGCCTCTTTGACCTGTTCATGGTCACTAGTTGGAGATTAATTAAATAATGTTTATTTTTTTTTTATATTTTCACTAATTTTGTCACCTCAAATATATATAGAGAGAATCTTTTATAGTATCTCATGCAATTATTGTGTGCACTTTTATTGGATTAACCCTATATAATATATCTAAATGTATCACCATTCTTAAGATTTGGAAAATTACGGATTTTTGTATAATCATCATGATTTATAGCCTAGCTATATAGTTCTAACTCATACAATATTTCATTTTGAATGATGGAATATTAAAGATTTATTTGGAGTAATAAAAATAATTCTAATTGAGGAAATAGTCCCATAGATTATTTTTTCCAAATTTAATGGAATATATTAAATATTTATAAAAAAATTCAATGTTGATGCAGTCATCATTATAGAATTTTTCCAAGTTTATTGAAATATGTGCTTTTTTCAAGAATTAGATCTCCCTAGATATTGAAGTCTATTGTATATATGAAGAACAAGAAGGTGATTTTCTTAAATCACAATGACATTACCCACAATTTCATCCATTGTCAGGTAGCAAAAGAAACACATCGTTATGTCCATGCAGTGCACAATTTCCAAATCATGATAGCCAATGAAGGCACTATAAAATGTGGTAGTAAACATGAAAATATGAAAATATGAAAATCCAAATAGGGGACTATTTCCTCAAATCAAACATTTTTTCCATTGAAATGGGAGGTTATGATTTAATTCTAGGAGAAGAATGGTTGAAAACATCGGGCCATGTTACAATTGATTTCAAGGAGTTATACATGAGCTTCAATTAGGATGGACATCAACACACCTTTGAAGGTCTCCAATCCAATTATCCAGAAATCATCATCCCTCACTATATGGAAAATCTCTTGAACAAGGGTCACTCTAGAATTATTCCCCCATTCAATGCCATCCAATTTCTGGATAACTATCCATAGGAAATTCATATTGATTTGCAATTGGTTTTGGACAAATATCACTATGTATTTAAAACAAACCATAGATTAATGTCCCTCGCATGGAGAGCATTATTGGTTTTCTTTACTCTTCTCTTCTACTTTATCATTCATCCACTTTGATCCTATTTTACCCATGTTCAAACTTAGCAATCTCCCAACAAAATCCCTCTAAAGCTATCGGCCCCCCTGGTAAACTGGAATACAATGCAGCACAAAGAGTGTACTACGCAGTCTCACCTGAGATAGCTCTATGGATGGCTGCAATACTCAGGTGTTTGCAACCTGGGAAAGAATGGATATCTACGGTTGTATCTTGTAATCTTTATTTATTTATTCTAACATCTGATTATAGCAGTCATTCTATGCATGTATGTGAAATACCAGATCTAAATAGTTAATTCATTCATCCAACATTCACCCCTTAACAGAAATAGAGACGCATTCACTCATTCACATAACACATGTGTTATCATGGTTCACCCCCTCCTGGGCTACGTACACAAAGATCTGGATCTCAAGCTCTTGATTATGGTTTAGTAATATATCACCTCGTGCGTGTTTAGAATCTTAGATATTACACTCTTCCAATGACTCCTCGAACCCTGAGAGCTTGACTAGATCACACCAAGCTCTTCAGCCTATGATCTAACCCTGAGGATCGAGTCTCTCACTGCTTCCCTAGCTCACCATCTTAATGAATAGCACATTTCTTATAGTTCTCTGCCTTTCGTTCTCTTCCCTCGTCCTCTCTAGATTCTATCTGCTTTGGTCTCACTCTTCCTCTAAGTACTACCTACTTATATTCTTGGCTCATCAGCCACTACAATACATTGAAAAAATCCTAACCCTAGCATCTTATGTCTTCCTTGCATGAGCACCTCGCATGTTTCCCTCACACATGATGTCTTCCCTTCGAGCTGTCCTTTCTTCCTTTCATGCTTCTTTTCCAAAAAATAGCCTTTTCCCTCGACTGTGTCTACATCCAACAGGTCCCCAACACTAACACGTGGATCGTTTCGAGCCACCTAAGCTTTGTGCGCTCTTTCAACAGCTCCTGCAAGACTCTGGAACTTATCTGTGTGTTCTCTTGCTTGTCCTTGTGACTACATGATCGTTTCTCTGAGTATGTCTAACACTTTCATTGTAATCTCCTCGCTGATCATTTTTGTGAACTCTTCCTAATTTTGTGCCATGTTCTTATTTTCCTCCTCTTATTGCGCAATGACTTCCACTGCTAGCTCTTGAAGACATTACATCTGAGCTTGTCGATCCTTCTTCTGTGTCTGCACAACTATGAGCTCTACTTGCATCTTATTCATATCTTGTACTCCTTTGAGGCGCTCAGTGATATTCATCGTATTTTGCCTCTGGCTGAGGTCCTAGATAGTTGTGCTTATCTTTTCCTCTTCCTAATCCCACTACTGGACCTGTTGATACTCCTCTAGTTTTGTCCATAGTTGTGTTTCTCTATCAAAGAAGTCAAAAGATGCGCTCACTTCTCTTTCCATTTCCTGCATCTTCCTTGCTGCTTCCTGCTTCCTTTGCTCCTTCACCTTTGGGGGAGTGGTAGGGATGAGATGTTCCTGGAGGTTCTCAATCTCCTTCCTTTATTAATCGATTGTTTTCACAATCTGATCAATTTTCTGCGACATCGTGGGATCTGCTATTTGCGCGTGCTTTGGAATTTTTTCGTAATATACAACCAATCCCTCCTCGAGCCTATCCACGCAATCCTTTTTATCTTTGGTATTGAGCTTGAATTTCTCGAGCACTAAATCTAACCCCTCTTTGTTGTCCTTTCTGTGTTGCAATTTTGCTGTGTCTGTTCATGCGTAACACTAAATTGCAGTTTTCATAGCGCATTGGTTAGTATTCGCCCCATTACCAACTTTATTTTCTCTAGACCTTTCAAGGGTGTCTGGTCAACAATCTCATCCATGCGTAGCATGCTTGGTGTAACGTGAAAAGTAGAGCTCGCATGTGGTATCATCTGGATCATATCCTGCTCGCTTAGCATAGCCTTCGCTCCTGCTTCTAATGTTGCGGGGACTGACTCTATTCCTCTTCCCACCCTCTGTGTTTATTTGATCTATTCTAGGAGTTTCCTCATGTCAACCAATGCATTCTGAATCATGTCCCTTTGATGCTAGGCTTCTTCAAAATCCTTTGTTGTTCGGTCCTGGACCATTTCGGCCACGCGGTCTGCATCATCCTCAGTGATTGTATATTCTGGTGGCATCTTGTGAACCTTGGAATTCTTGTGCACACCCCCAGTGTGTATGATAAGCCTCTTGGTCTGGCCTTGTTCCTATTGGGTAGAACTTGATGTGGCCCCTTGTGCTATCTCAGTGTCCTTTTCCTGTTCCTATAGTGCCTGGGTGGTGTCCTTTTTTCCTGCATGGGTACCTTTCTTTGGTGCACCCCCTTTCTTCTGTTGTGTTGGTTTCTAAATTGGATTTGGCTTCTTGGGCACTATTTTGTCTCCTGCAAGTGTCTGTTGTTTCCTTTCATCAGCCTCCTTGTCCGTGGACATCTCTTGAATCAGAACTGGAACTCTCTAGTCATCTTGCCAATCTTTGATGGTCATCTCTACGTCCTCTTCCTGGATACAATATTATAGTTTTTTCCATTCCTTCTCTGGATCCTTCCATTCCTGGATACATATTGTATGCCTGGTCGCTTTACCGTTGTATATGCCCCAATATTGTGCGACCACTTCTAGCATAATCCACCAAGTGTTGGAAATGCTTTCCTATAGGTCCTGGTAATACCCTACGAGCATGCCTGCATTTTCACTTTTTTTTTTGGGGTCTGAAGTGATCCCCAATGATAGGTATCACCCTGCATGGAAATGATTTATTCTCTCTTAAAAGTATGAATACTTAGGTTGCCTCCATCTGACCAAGGAGATCAGGATGAGTAGCCAAGAGTAGTGAATTTTTATCCCCAAGTCCTATGTGTCTTTGCAGTCCTCAAGAAATAGGTTCAATAAGTATGGGGCCCAGTTAAGCATAGTGCCCTCTGCATACTATGTTGTAGCTGCGAAGACCCCAACAGAGACTTCTTCCTTGTGGCACTTCCTGAGCAACTTCCACACCATGATTTTAATGGCCAGCCTTGTTGCTGCATCACTGATGCACTTGATGATGATTATGCGTGACCCTCTTTTTGTGCCATACATCTTCTTCATTTCCTCATATAGTTCCTTTTCCTTTGTCTTGTCATCAAGGAAATACACAGGACTCTCTCCCTAAGATGGCATCCCTGTAATAAATGCAGCACACTCTATGCTTATCGAGACAGGCTCTTCCACCCATAGTTACCCTTCGTGGGTAACTTCCATCAGTTGCTTGACATAGTTATTTACATTGTGGCCCCTTCCAAAGTGTGGGATATCCAACAGGTTCAAAATCTCAGTATTGGCCAGCCTGACTACCCACTGTTTCAGTTCGATAATTGGCTCGTCGAAGGGTCCTATATCCATGATGTCCATGTAAAATTGCTTTGCAAACTCCAGAAACTTGTTCGTTTCAGTCACATGATGATCCAAGTATCGTATCTTCTCCACGCATCCTAACAGGTTGATCGTGATACATGCCCCTTCCAGAATGCACGATAATACTATGGTTCTTGCAGCATACTTTCTCAATGATATTGCTACTGGTTTCTTTCCCTTCCACTGTGGTGGCTAACTCAAGGTTCTAGCCTCCATTGTTCTCTCCCTTGTATACTCCTCTGGTTGGTCGGTGACATCTTCTACTATGCCCTCCTGTTGCTTCTTTGGCATTGTTTTTTGTGACCTTTCTGGCACGACCTCTTCTTTCTAGTTTGGGATTGTCCCATTAACCCTCGGGGCTTCTTCAATGTTTTCAGGGTGTGAAGGATTCTCGGTGTCATTGGCATGATGGCTCTATCCAACTTCTAGAATGTCAATGTACATGCCTACCACTTCTATTTGTTGGGTTCCCTCCACCACTCATGTGGGACTCGCCGGTTCCATATTGGGCAAAGGGATTTCTTCCAAGTTGACAAATTTAGTAGTTCATGTTGGTTCTTGTTCACTTCCCTGTGGTTGTTGAGGTGCTCTAAGGTTGCTTCGAGGTCTTCTACAGGCCTACCTTGGTGCTCCTTGCTTGGGTGGTTCCATGGTTGTAAAAATGGTCTTCATTGAGCTTAGTTCATTTTGTAACTCCTGCAAACTCGCTCTATGCTCTGTATATGTTGCCTCTCTATGCTTTTCTCAATTTCCCAATAACCCTTCCGATACCCACATGCTTTCCTTATATAGGAATCGTGTGAAACTTCTCGGAGAAGTTACCCAAGTTGTGTTTTGAATGAACTAGAGCTTCCCATGTACCTTCCATTAAATTCCCTTGATGTCTTTAGTTGGAGTGATTAATGCGATGTCTCGTCAATTGTTCTTGACATTCAATTTTAATAGATGCTATAGGTTGGCGCCTATTTGTCGTAACCGCCATTTCCACCTTTTTCTAACCATTAGTCCTTTCGTCGGTGTGTTAACATTTTCCAAGTGCGCGTGGTATTGTTTGGCCAGTGCGCATGGATGTTTTCTTTTTGTCACGCTAGATCTATGTTCTCTTGTTGCTTTCTTTTGATGTCTGACATGGTAACCACTATGTTGCTACGTGCAATTTTTTTTAGGCGCTAGGAAGTCGATTGTCCCTATACAGCTTCAGTTGACTCCCATTAATCATTCCTCTAGGTTATGTTCCTCCCAAATCATTCAAATGTACATATCCCCCATCTGTGATAGTCTTCACTTCATATGCTCCCAACCAATGCATTTTGAGTTTTCCTGGGTGTTGAAAAGACTTATTGTCGTACAACAAGACTAGGTCTCCCTCCTTGAAACTTTTCCTTTCGATATGTCTATCATGCCAAGCCTTTTCCCTTGCTTTATGTACCTCTTGGTGAAACCATGATAGAATCCTATCGTCTTCCATGATCATCAGTTGAATTATCCTTTCTTGTACTGTGCCTCGCTCTGTCAAGTTCATAATTCCTGCTACACACAAACTAGGTACCAAAAAATCTAATGGCACCACTGCTTCTTGTCCATACACCAATCTGAATGGTGTATGCCCTGTCAACGTTTTACATGTGGTCTTGTATGCCCACAGTATTGCTAGTGTCTTAAAGTCCTCATCATCCCTATTAACATTGCAGATATTTGTCCGTGCATTTTCAAGGATCTTATTAAAGGATTCCACAATTCCATTTTCTTGAGGGGCATGGTGTACTCTTTTGATGATAAACTTCAAACTCCTCATTCATTGACTTAATTGTGTTGCTAATGAAGTGAGTTCCTTGGTCACTCATAAAAATCCTTGGGCATCCAAATCTAGTGATCAAGTGATCAAACAAGTGTGTTGTTGTCTCCTCACTGTAATCTTTTACCGGTGCTTCTTCTACCCTACACATGGTAGCTTGAAAGTAGTTATTTTATTATCTGTATGTTCTTTTGTTTCTCTTTTTTCATGAGTTAAAATTCCAGTTCTTTAATGAATATCACCCCTCTGATTCATTTAAGTGTTTATTCTATGTTGGGGTTCTCATGCTCAAATGAGAAAGTGGCTGTAAAATTCTGTTGTAATACTATCCAGTTTGTAGTTCCTCTGTGCAATTCTTGGTCTGTATAACAGTTTGCTAGAATCCCTTATAATGTGTGAACAAAATTATGAGGCCATTCCTCTGGTGGTGTCATCCTCCATAGCATTCTACACTTCTCCAAGTGTTCTGCTGGTGCCCTCTATTCATTATATTTCTACAGTTGGTTTCTTCCCTGTTCTGTGCCAAACCTTATGCACAGTAACCACTTACATTGGTACCAGTCCTTAACTATCTCTTTGCGCACACCCCACCATATTGCATGTGTTTCCTTGAGTGCTATGTCCAGGTATAAGAGCCTATGATTTTCTAACACTTCATCTTCATATCATGTTAAGAATGCTTCTAAGTCGTTCACCCCATGGATGCTGGGAGATTCCCTTATCTTCGTACCTACCCATCTGACTGCACGGTTAATTCTTGTGCATCTTCCTGTGGAGACTTCATGTAAAATTTGTTGCCAATTATCTAAGCTTGTATCTAATTCTGACATGCATGAGGTGATGCTTCTCCAACTGAGTACCCCATCTGTAGTTGGGTTCACATAATCTTCTTCTCGTGCAGTTGTTCTGTACAACTGGTTAATTTCCTCCAGGTCGAAGAAAGTAGGTTCTACAAATCTTTCCCATTCTGATGGATTCAATGGCGTAATGACTCTGTATTCTACTGACTTGAATGTCATATTCCTCGTCTTTAAGTTGATTATGGCCTGATTTTCAAATGTCCAATCCAATCCAATAAATTTTGGATAAGGTTTTGTTCCATCCACTATCTCTATTCCTTTGAAATCGACTTTAGTGCGCACTCCATATAGATCTACTGTCCCCTCCTTTAGTCTTCCAATTGGCATAACTTTGTTTTTATTTTCTATTTTTAGCTAAACTGATGAATATCCTAATGTGGGATCTCCCATACATTTCCATGTCTTCTTGGGTGATACTTTTACCTCGGATCCTAAGTCTAGTATAATATTTCCCATGTTGAAATATCCAATGTTGGCGTTCAGTCTGAATTCTTTACTTGTTCTTTTCCTTGTATGCATATGATTAACTATTTTATGTTCCATCTTTCCTTTTGCCTCTATGCTACATATTTCTAGCATATTTTGTAATACTTTAACAGAGGATGGATCATTGATCCAGGTGGATATTGGTGGCCATCCACCTATTACAACTGGCTCCTCGTGTCTATTTTTTATTCATCACGTCTTTCTGTATTTCTTTATAATTGTGATTTCTACACTTTTGGGGTTGTCTGAAGCCTCACACATTCTCTGGGCGCATACAGTTGGCCTCTCGCCTAATCCAACTGGCTCATTTTGTATGTTTTCATGTCAACACATATTGATGTACTTCCAGGGCTGTTTTGGGCCCCTAAACATTGTTTTTTTACTCGCCACAATCAAACTGTAGACACAGTCACAGTCTAATGGTAGAATGTGTAGCTTTCTAAAATACCTTTCCAATGGGCTATCACGTGCCTAAAACAGAGGTCGTATGCAAAGGGTACGGCCCTAGGAAGTTGAGGTACCAAATTACACCAACTTGCCTATACGGCCTGTTGGAGCCGCCCTTGTTTTTTACCTTCCGAAAAATTTTCAATTTTTGAAGCTTGAAATCTAAGATTGATTTTCTTGTTCCTTCCGAGATCTTAAAACTCTGAAGTCTTGTCACCTGAACAGTAATGCTTTTCCTACTTTAAAGAAAAACAAATCCATTTTCGAAATTGTGTTTGCTCTTTTGTTTTATTTCGGGATATCGCAAGTCGGATACTAAAATCTTTGAATTCACAAGTCCCGAGTCGCGAGTGCTACGAACTCGCCTTTAATTTTCACCCAAGACTTTAACCAGGGTAAATTTTTTAACTCGTAAGTGGACGTTGTCGGGTATTCACCTCTCGGCATTCGTCAAACCCAAGTTTCTGTTCTTACAAACTCAAGAGCTGAGAACGCGATAACCATGGTAAAGGATTAAAGGTAAAACTAACCATGGTTAAATTTGGTGCTCGACAATTTTCCACTCGTCACTTTCTTTCATAAAGTTAAGGCGTCTAAAATCCCGACTCACGAAGTTGCGACGTGATTAAGAAAAGATTAATTAGTAACCTAATCTAATATTTTCTTCCCATACCTTGAGCCTTAATTATCGCCACATCGCGTTATCGCGACTCGGCATACCATTCCCCCAAAAATTTGTCTTCGAACTTTCGAGTCGCGATATGGCGAATAAATTAATTATGCAATTAATGACTCTCCAAATCATGATTACTATTAATTGAACCCAAGTCGGCCCTCGCGGCCTCGCGAGTTAAAGATTCAAATTGTTGAAAGGAAATCCACGATGCAGCGATAAGTGAGAAAATGGTTAACGTTGCTAAGTTTGAAATTTAAAAAAAATAATAATAATAAAACGTGATACGTCTCGTCCCGTGCATCGAGGTTTGCACATTTCCAAAAGCACCTGCTGCTCTCCATACCCCAATTGCCTGTCAAGCTGCCAAACATTGATGACATTAATGAAGAATTAGGGTAAATCCATGAATAAATATGATCGGATTTTTACGCAATCAATTTGTTGTTAATTGCGATTGGACAGACTTATTACGGAGGATACAAAAGTTTCAAATATATACGGGAGTCTCTTTTGTTATAATAAAAACTTTTTATAAGCGGCACAGCTCGTCACTTTCACAACGAATTAACTTCTGCATGTATACGCAGGTTTATCATAGAAGAGCAAAAACGCCAGCTTCAGTCATGGCTCCAAGGAAAGCGACGAAGGAAAATGTTGAAGTTACAAGTCCGGGCTCAGAAAATCTCTCTGATACTTCACCCCGAAGTATCGAATCAATTTCCGACTAGTCGCAGGTGTCCAATGTTCTGTAGGCATAATTAGTTGATTACTCAGACGATTCTGATGGCAACGAAAGAGACAATTTGCACACCAAATAAAAGATAGTCGTACAGTCCAGGATGCACAAAATAGAAACCAGGCCCTGGCTGCTCCCTTTCTACGACATGATCCGCTAGGCTTTGGATCATGTGGACCTGCCCACCAGAACAATTATGAACAGTCGGCGAGTGGCTATCGGAACTTTCTAGCCAGAGCATATACAAGACATGTATAAGCTGCCTTCCACATCTGAATATACATATGGCGCAGAGTTCTTGGAAGAATTCAAGGAAAAAGAGTGCGTTCAATACGATAAAACCATGCCTGGTTTGATCAAAGACTGGGTTTCACGACGCGGGAAATTCAGGGCAAATGACCAGGGCATCTATTCTATTTCTTCTTTAGAGCCACAGTACAAGTATGTGGCCATGATGACATGTCTCCTGTTCGGGCGAGAAGATACCTCGCATTTTCATGTCGCCTGGGTGCCTCTCATATTTCGAGTCGCTGAAGGTTGCTCATTCAATTGGGCAAAAATGCTCTCAGACAGCTTAGCCAACAGGGTCTTAGAGTATCGGGAGAAAAAGGTAGGCGGGAATACCCTCAGTGTTTTACATGTCGGCATATATCATGGATGTGATATGTTCCATGACGCCTTTCCCCTTGATGAATTGGGCTTGGAATCCAACCCAAGCAAAACCAGTGCACGAATACCATGATAAATTATGGGAAAATAAAGCTGGAAAATTCCCATACGAGATTTTCCATTGGGTGATGGTGCCCCTGCACATCATTATTTTTTATCACCCGCCACCTCGCATATCAGATAGTGTTTCAACAGGTCTGAGTGGTGTCACAGAATGGTATGTAGAAGCAGAGTTCTCATACATCAGAGTTTTCGGGGCTTCTGTTCCCCCTCATGCGCTACCTTTGTTCATTCCCAATAAACTAGATTGTCGAGAAGTTGCATGGAAAACAGTAATCGGAGGCGTAAGTAAGGAACTCAAGGGATATTCAAAGAAGGTATGGCCTTCTTTTCCCATTCGAATGAATTCATATTCTTTATTAGATTTCGGGCATGCTAAAGCCGAGGCTGCTGCCCTGGAGGACCTGAAGTTGGCCTCCATTGAGATTAAAAAAAACGATCCACAGAAAATTGTGAGTAATCATCTGGCTCATGTTGGGCTTAAGAGATTCGAACATGAGAATTCCCCCTCGGACGACATTTTCCGAGGAGTGAGATCTTATGAAGAGGTGTTAGCCCGGATCCAATCGCTAGCACCCGAAGACACAACAGTTGTGCTGAGATTCCAAGAGCATAGGCGAAGATGTCTTCCCACTGTGTTGGGAGGTTTGGCCATTGCTGAGACAAAGGATAAAAATGCTGAAGATTCTACAGAGGTGATATCTATCCCGGGACAGCAACCGGAAAAGGAGAAAACGAGTAATCCTGAAACAAAGGAAAAGACTCCAGATCCTCCAAGCAAAGAGAGTTCAGAAACGAAGGAAAAGACTCCAGACCCTCCAAGCAAAGAGAGTTCGGTGACAAAAGAAAAGACTCCAGGCCCGCCAAGCAAAGAGATTTCGGAGGTTGAGGGAAAAACTCCAAACCCTCCAAGCAAACATAATTCAGAGGCTAAAGTAAAAATTCCAGACCCACCCGGAAAGCAGATAGCAGAAATTGAAAAAGAACAGAACCCTGTCAATACTCCAAAAGAATCAACAAAGCAAATAGGAAAACCCATCTCCTCTGTCACAGCCTTGCAGTCGACACAGGGAGATATTAGCGAGGGATGGATATTTGGTGAAGAGATGAGGCCTATAAGGGCAGAGGAACTCCCTCCTAATGAGTTCTTTTTTGATAAAAAGAGAAAAGCCGTGGTGAAGCGGGAATTTTGTCAAGAGGGAGAGTCCACTGTTAAAAAATACAAAATCATGACAGATGGTAAGAACAAGAAAAGTGACCAGCTTGCTACTGAAATCGCTGGAACACTGGGCGCCTACGCTTCGACGAACCAATTCTCGGTTGGGCAGATGAATCTCCAATTAAAAATAAAAAATCGCCTCATCAAGATCCTCGAGGCCAGATTGACTACAGCTACAGAAAATGCCAGGGGCCAGGCCAACACAGAGATGGAACAAGCTAGATTGGCTAATAAAAATGAGATAGAAACTATCAAATTCAAGCTAGAGCAAGCACATTCGGTGATCCGAGAAGGTCGGGTGCAGGCTGGTCAGCAGAGGAATATGATCACAGAGCTACAAGCTCAGTTAGAGGTTGCTGAGTGCAAAATGATCAATGTCGAAGGGTTTAAATCCTGGGCGATTGATATCAGGGGAAAGATCTCTTCTATGCAGCAAAGTCTGTTAGACAAAGTGGGGTTGATCCAAGAAGACTGCGTGTTAATTCATCGTATTTCAAAGAATTTGACTGTCAAAGAAAGGAACGCAGAGGATGCTCGGGTAGCTTTTCAAGAGGCAGTGATAGTTACCAACAACAGATTTTCCACAAGTTCTCCAGGGCTCACTATCGCTGAACAAACAAGAGGTAATATTTTGTTAAAAGACTGGGAACATAATATTGCTTTAAGCAAGGAACATGCTCAAAAGGTAACCAGTTCATTAGAAGAATTTTTCAATGCCATAGATGGCGAGCTGCTAGAAATGGAAAATGGAGGTGACTCGGAGACGCTAAGGCAAATGAATATAGATCAAATCTCCCTCAATCTAAAGGAGAAGAATGAAAGAGATTCGGCGGATATCGCTAAAATGGACAGGGTAGATATGGCTCAGGTTGATAAACATTTGATTCAACCGAGCGCGTTACTCAGCGCTCTTCACATCATTGATGCACAAATAGGTGATAAACTTCCACAGTTGGCTCGAGAGTGCTATTTCACCGAGTCCAGCTGTATAGCAGATCCTTCACAGCTTGTATCCCAGTTTGTGGACAAATGTATCACATGTATCGAATCCACGCAAAGACAAGCACCTGGCACCTTTTGAAAACAGAGTAGAAGAGATGGAGTGATTTCGCTCCTAACAGCTTCCAAACGGAACCGTCACAACTTGTATCCAGTTTTATGGACAAATGTATCATATGCACCTAATCACGTAAAGGCAAGCACCTGACACTTTTTGAAAATAGAATAGGAGAGGGAAAATTTGTATAAATAAACACAAAAAGAAGAAGAGCGGGCTGGACCTTTTTGGTATCGATTGTAATAGAGTTTTGCATTTTGAAGAAGTTAATATACAAGCAATTTTGAATATTCTCGATTCCGTCCAGACTGGATTACCAAGTTTGCTTCTTTTTGTTTTATGTTTTGTTTCATTGCACTCATTCATAACTGATGTGCTTTGTTATAATTTAGTACAACCACTACTATAACAAAGGAATTCTAGTTTTCTGTCTCTGTCTATTGTTTTTCCTCTGCACCAACTATCAGCAGGTGTAAGACCAATTCGCATGTTCAGAATTCTACGTTTATTCTCGGCTACGTCGATTATTTTCTCACCTTTTTCTTCCTCTGCTTATATGTGACTTTTCTTTCGACAGGAACTTCATGTTATACGCAGCTAAATGTTTTTCTTTCGCATCACACTTTTATATTAAATTATAATGCAGTTACGGGAAAGGGCCTTCTTTTGCAATCTTTATTTCGTTCAGAAAACGTAAAAATCTCTCTTTATTTCGACCAAATTGAAACAGCACTGAAATCTCTCTTTAAATTATTTCTTACAGTTACTGTTCCTCAATGACTGTGCTTGCAGCTACGCAACCTAATATTGAACCCAGGTTATTTAATCAAACACATATCGCTTTAAATCTTTTCGATACAATCCTTAAAACTGCTAACACCCAGGAAGAACTCGAGCGTTCATGGGCAGCCATTGAGCGTGATATAACTGCTTAAGAGGAGTTGGAAGCTAGACGACGAGAACGTATAAATATGCCTTAGTTTCTCACACCGAAGGTCAGTATAATCCTTTACCAACCTTCATCATACTTTCAGATGCCTTGACATTGTACTTCAAGCCTTAGTACAGACTCAAGAACAACATCTTTTTGGTGCCGTTGTCGGGGACACGAAGTTACGAAATCTTTTTCCCTAGGAAAACGACAAACTATTTCGTTGATAGTGTTACTCTTTGATAGTGAACATAGAGTACACACAGTTTTAAGGCTTTTAAAAAAAAATAAAAAATTCTTTCACTTGGCGACTCCACTGAAACACAAACTGGCGTCTGGTAGAAGACATACCAGACAGAACCCGGATGGCAAGCTGATTATACCTGTTAATGATCCTGAAAAAAATTTAAAAGCGAGAGGCTCATCTGAGACAACCCCTACCGCTCATAAGCCCAAAAACCCACTTTTAAAGGCGAAATGCCCTTCAGAACCTCCTATTTTCTGCAGCCCTCTGTCTGATACTAGAGATCCAAAAACAAACTACGCTGAATCTAGGAATGAGATCCATCAGACTATCCCATCTATAAACAGGGGCAAAGGTCCTTTAGAAAGATCGTTGTCTTTTGACCTACCAACCTTTCTTCAGCAGAACTTCCCAGTTTCACCTGATTCAAAAGAGTGTGTTACACCCTCATTTCCTACTCCCAAATCGATGGCAGGCGTCGGAGGAGGAGGTAATGTCCCTCCTCCTAGAGTATTTACAAAAGTAGCAGTGAGATACGCTCCCTTAGTTTTACCCGCTCACCTCCATGATTTACCTGACAACTACATTAAAAATCTTCCTAAATTCACTAGGGAGGGAGATCTAACCGCAGCTGAGCATATAAACTTTTTTGACCAGTTCGCAGACATCTGTGGTATTGAACACGAGGATGTTTATTCGAGACTTCTTGTACAGACCTTTGAAGGACAGGTCCGAACTTGGTTTAGGAGCCTTCCTGCTGCTTCTATTCGGACATATGATGCATTAGAAGATGCTTTCCTCGGACAATGGGGAGAGAGGAAAGATCACTTATATTACCTTACCGAGTTTGGGTCTCTAAAGAAAAGGAACTTGGAAACAGTTATGGAATTTATTCTGAGATTTAACAAACTGTATAATAAAATTCCAGCCGTTGTTAAACCTTTCGAACCCTCAGCCAAAGTAACCTTTGCGGGAGCTTTCGAACCTGATTTTGCCTTACTTTTGCGAGAAAGAAGAGGAGCCACCCTAAATAGAATGCAATACGATGCTGTCGAAATAGAATCTAATATGATGGCTTCAGGCAAGTTAAAGGCTAAAGTAGAAACAATCAACCGAGAAAATAGACGCTGTAGGGAAACAGCGGGTCCTTCGGGGTCAAATAGACATGCCGATGACAGAGTAGATTTATATGGCCCGAATAATTAAACAACTGTCTAACAAAATCTCTAGAATGGAGTTGGATTAGGATAAAGTTGATTCTTCTAACAAAAGGGACTTCAGGAGGAACCCAAATCCCCAAAATCAACAGAGGCAAGTAAAAAATGAAGATCAAAAAATACAGGCTCCACTAAAAAACGAAAATTTTATAGGGGAAAATGACCTCGAAGATTTTGGAGATTCGGAAGATGAAGTTGTGTGTTTTGGTGATGAATGTTCCCAGTCATTTTTGACCAGGGAAGACTATGAGAAATATTTAAATGCCTCTCAACCTTCTGATGAAGATAAAGAAGGTAATCATCCTGACCTTTGCGTATCTCAACCAGAAACAGAAATGATACCGGCTGATTTTCAACCCAAATACAATCTAAGATCAAAAAATAAGACCACCTTAACTGACCAACCTAAAAGAATCCTTCAAAGGGGTCAAGCTCATGAATCTCCTTTGGAAGAAACATTGTTACCCAGCAATAAGGTAAAGGTAGCAAAAACTCGAGAGCCCGACGCGAAAAAAGTTGAAACCCAAACAAAAGAAATTGAACCGATAGATAAAGTTATATCTTCGGCTAATATCACGAATGATAAAGCAGTCCAGACAAATAATCTGGAAAGGAAAAGCTCGGAAGTCTTAACCAAAGAAACCGACAAGGTAAATTTATCTTTCAATTTCAAAAATGAATTAAATAAAATTAAGATACCGATTCCTTTGGTAGAATTAGCAAGAAACCCCACTTATCGGAAACAAATCGCCAAAATAATGGGTGTCTCTGAGTCAGAAAGTCACTCTGATGTTATCAACCTAGAAGACGACAGACCTAACATCACCTTCGGTCCTCATTTCGAGGGATCTAAAGATAACGTCGCTCCTTTCTATATCACCCTGAATATACATGATCTGTTACTGCATAACTGTATGTTAGACTCCGGGGCTTCACATAATGTTATGCCCAAAATTATAATGGAGAGGTTGGGCCTCCAGATCACTAGACCCTATGGAGATCTATACTCTTTCGATTCGAGAAAGGTTAAATGTATGGGAATGATAAAAGATCTGGTTGTTACCCTGGCTCAGGTCCCGGTCAAGAGTGTCTTGATGGATGTGGTTATTGCGGATATTCCTCCCAAATATGGTATGTTGTTATCCAGATCATGGGGAGCCAAGTTGGGGGGTTCCTTACAATTGGACATGTCATATGCCACAATTCCTATATTCAGTGGTCAGTTTACTCGATTATACAGGGAAACAAGATTGGCGTATACTGTCAGTGATCCTCAGAATCCAAATAACTTTTCCATTTACGTTGCAGACGAAGATCTGGGGAATTGCAGATTGTCATTTGATGATGGTTTAGATGGGTGCCCAGAAGAACTTGATATGAAGCGAGAAGAGCTTAACCCCTTGAATGAAGAACTATGCAAAGGTGGTATCTAGAAAATGTACTTCGATGGTGCTTCGTCTTCTGAAGGAGCTGGTGCTGGCATACTTTTGGTAGCACCTGAAGGTAAGTTTATCATTCCTTTCTCATATCGTTTGCAGTGGGATATAGATTACACCAATAATGTATGTGAGTATGAAGCATTAATCTTGGGTTTAGAGGTGGCAAAGAAGTTAAATATAAAAAACTTGGAGGTTTACGGTGACGCTGAATTGATAGTAAGACAAGTAAACCGACAATACCAAGCCAAGCATCCCAGACTAAGAACATACAGAAATTGTGCTTGGGATTTGATGGAGAATTTTTTCTCATCTATAAAAGTCCATTTTATTCCTCACACAGAGAATATACATGCTGACGCCTTGGCTAAGGCAGCCTCAACCTTTTCTCCTCCCACGAACGTTAAACTGAAATATCATATTGAAATCAGATATAAACCCTCTATACCCAACAATGTCAGACACTGGCAGATTTTTGAAGATGACGAACAAATTCAAAAATTTCTTATGGCAATAGGTGAGTTCTCTCAAACTTATCCAGACCAAGAAAACCAAAACGACCCGATATGGATCATGCAAGAGGGTGAAGATCCTGAAACCTTTCGAGATAAAATAGCAGATCATCGCATGTTGGTCCTTAAAAACAACCAGATCCCGAAAGGCTTAATTCCTTTAGAAAGAATTTTCGACCAGAACGACATACCTGTGAAATCCACTTCGCAGCCCCAACCAGAAGAAGTGGAGGATTGCGACATAAGAAATGAGAAAGAAGCCAGGATAGTAAAGATATCTAAATTCCTCCCTCCCAAGGTAAAAGACCAATACAGAGACCTACTCAAACAATATACAGATGTTTTCGCCTGGTCCTATGAAGAGCTTTGAACGTATGACACTTCCATAATTGACCACAAGATACCATTGAAGCCCGGGGTCAAGCCTTTTAGGCAAAATCTTAGGCAATTTAACCCCATTTTGTTGCCCGTCATTGAAAAGGAAGTTAAGAAGCCTTTAGATGCGAAAATAATTGTACCTCTAAGGTACTAATATTGGGTAGCAAATTTAGTCCCTGTCAGAAAAAAGAGTGGAGAAATCAGACTATGTGTGGATTTCCTGAACTTGAACAAGTCCTCTCTTAAGGATAATTATCCGCTCCCCAAAATGGACCACGTCTTGGAAAGGGTAGTTGGAGCAAATCGAATGTCTATGATAGATGGGTTTTCTGGGTACAACCAAATCGCCATGAATGAGCTAGACAGAGAAAAAACCTCTTTCACCACACCATGGGGTACATTCATGTATGATAAAATGCCTTTTGGTTTGATGAATGCAGGGTCTACATTCCAGCGTGCTATGGACATCACTTTCGTCGGAGAAAGAGTAAAATTCGTAGTAATCTACCTTGACGATTTAACAGTCTTTTCTAAAACCGATGAAGAACATTTGATCCATTTAAAACAAACTTTCGAAAAATGCCGCAGGTATGGCCTATATTTGAACCCAAAGAAATCACATTTCACTATGCGGGAAGGTAAGCTTCTGGGGCATATCGTATCTAAAGATGGGATCAGGATCAATCCTAAGAGGATTGAAGCAATACAAACCATCAGGATTCCTAGGAACGTAAAGGAAATTCAATATTTCTTAGGAACAATAAATTTTTTACGAAGGTTTATACCAAATTTTGCTGAGATTGTCAAATTGATCACAGGAATGCTGAGAAAGGATAGCAGAGTAAATTGGACGATCGAGGCTAAAGCGTCGTTCGAGCATATTAAAAACGTCATCAGTGAAGCACCTGTGTTAACAAGCCCAGATTACTTGAAATATTTCCTCATCTTCTCGTTCGCTTTTGAACATACTATCGTCGCGGTATTGCTACAAAAAGATGATGAAGGCTTTGAACGTCCGATCGCGTTTTTTAGCAAGAGCCTTAGAGACGTCGAACTAAAATATGATATAATAGAAAAACAGGCATACGCAATGGTAAAAGTTCTTAAAGCATTCAGAAATTACGTTCTGCATTCAAAAATTATCGCGTACGTACCAACCAGTGCTGTAAAAGACATATTGGTACAGCCAGATAGTGATGGAAAATGAGGGCGCTGGCTCGCTAAAATACAAGAATTTGATCTAGAAGTCAAACCTACAAAATTAATAAAGGGGCAGGGTCTGGCCAAACTCTTGGCTGAGTCGAACCTTAGAGCTCTTGACATTAATTGCCTACAAGGGGAAGACGAAGACACACATTTGCAAGAACCGGATGACCAAACACATCCAAGCAAGGTTGAAGAAAAATTCATGTCATCAGAATGGTATAAAGATATAGTTTTCTATTTGTTAAACCTGAAATGTCCATATGGACTAACACCAGCCAAAGGCAGAACTTTAAAACTCCATGCTGCAAAATATTACATCTCCGAAAATCAACTATATTGGAAGGATCCACTTGGGTTCTTACTAGTCTGTTTGGTTGAGTCGGAAACTCCACAGGTTATGGAAGAATTTCATGAAGGGATCTGTGGAGGAAACCATGCATGGAGAGCCACAGCCTACAAGGTCATGAGGGCCAGATACTATTGGCCAAAACTATTTTCGGACGTCAATGCCAAAGTATGTGCCTGTTACTCATGTCAAATATTCGCTGGTAAGCAGAAACTCCCTGCACTACCACTCGTTCCAGTCAAAACTGAAGCCCCATTTCAACAATGGGGATTAGACTTCATAGGGGAAATTAATCCTCATTCCAGTGCTCAGCATAAATGGATCCCAACAGCCACAGATTATTTTACAAAGTGGGTGGAAGCAATTCCAACCAAAAGGGCAACAGACTCGGTGGTAATTGACTTCTTGGAAGATAACATCTTGTCGAGATTCGGGTTTCCCCGAAAAATTGTTATCGACAACGCCCAGGCCTTCAAATCCATGGCAATGATCGATTTCTGCCAAAAATACAGTATCGTTCTCGGCCATTCCACTGCTTATTACCCTCAAGGAAACGGGTTGGCCGAATCATCTAACAAGAGCCTGGTAAACATAATAAAAAAAGTATTGGATAAAAACAAAAGGTCCTGGCATGTGCATTTGAAGTACGTGTTGTGGGAAAATCGCATTAGTACTAAAAGATCTATCGGTATCTCATCGTTCTAGTTGGTCTATGGGACTAACGCGGTTCTGCCTATAAACTTAGCGTTGCCAGTGATGAAATTATGGCAGGATCAAAACGAAGAACCCAATCATGTAACCAGGAGAATTAACCAGCTCATCGAGGTTCAACAACACAAAGTGGAGGTTGATGAGAAAATGCAAAAATATCAGGACGATATGAAAGCATTGTTCGATATCAAGGCAAAAAACAGAGAATTCCTCCCAGGTGATTTAGTGCTAAGATGGGATGCGATAAGGGAAGAAGCCGCAAAGCATGGCAAATTTGATCACCTTTGGTATGGACCGTTCAGGGTCTCGGCTCTAGAAGGAAAGAATTCCTTTCTTCTCGAAAATATTGATGGAGAAGTTCTCAGCGCCCCGATCAACGGGCGGTATCTAAAGCACTACATGACGTGACTGTCATCAATTTAAATAAAAAAAAAAAATGTATATATATTTGTAAATAAATAAATTTGTTCAAACATATAATATTAATTTTTGGTTTTCATTCCTAAACTCTCAACACACTTTCAATAAAATTTGTATTTGTTTTTACAGGATTCCAGCTGCAGATGAAACTAGCTCAAATAATTAAGGTGCAGGCCGGTGTTAGAAGTAGGACAACTAAAACAGGTGATACTTAAGACACTTCATAAGCTCATAGAGAAAGTGAAAAGAAAAGATATAGGTAAGCTTTCTAAATACACAGGTCATTAGAGGCTGTTTAAGCAAACTAAGGTAACATTTTTCAAATTTGCAATACGATGGGTTAGATAACAAGACTGCTTTTGGTTTCATAATCTTCAAATAAAATAATTTGAATGAATACATTAAACCTAAAACAGTCAGTCATAATTTTTGTTCCTAAATATATTCGAAAATCAACCCCGAACTGTGGTGACCTTTTGTATATTAAGCCATTGAATTGATACCTGGTTTTTTGTCTATCTTTGGGCCTAAACTTTAGTGAGTCATTATCTTCCCGAGTCTTGTGAAGGAATAAAAGTTTTTTGTTTTTAAACCTCATGGATTTCGAAACGGATCCTAATAAGAAAGCTGGTCTTCACAACTACTTAATCTTCTACTAAGCCAAGGAACGTTTATAGCGATCCTAACTTTCCTAGGTTTTTCAACAGAGTCGAAAAAATCAAAGCTTGCTTGAACATGATGTCCCTTAAAATTTTTGTTATTCTCCCCTGGCTCCCTAGGAACGAAGATATTGTGAGGGTCAAAGGAAGGTTGATACCGAGTAATCAAAATAAGCTGACAAACCTCTGATAAAAAATATTACACAGATCTCAGCCCTGATACAAACTGATTGCTCCCATCTTCGTGTTTTAAAATTAAATACTAAGATAGGTGGTGAAAGGAAATTCAGAAAATGATTGCCCCCACCTAGTTCATTAAGACGATGAAAGGAAATTCAGTAATGATTGCCCTCGTCTTAGCATTTAAACGCATAAATATTATCCGAAGTGGTGAAAAGAAATTCAGTTAAAAAAGGGGTCAGACAACTTCACCGGGGTACTGAACAGGCTCACTGGCAGTGAAGCAATGTCTGAGAGATCTGTAAGGCTGTTACGCATAAATATTAATCTACTCTGGTAACCAACACTTTCTGAAAGCTTGATCATTTCCCCAAATTCCTATGGGACTTCCCTATGTAAAATTGTATAATAACGTTCTTTGAATGCAAGCTGAGAATCATGAGATATGTTGAATATCCTAGGGTCGTTTTGACTGTCTTAAAACATCCCCAAAGTTAGTATGAGAAAGGGAAGGTTGTGAAAGCAACTTCATCTGTTTTTAGAAAAAGTATCTGAGTTCAAAAAAGTTTTTCTGAGGTACAAAACGAAGATTTTCCCCCCTCCTTTCTATCTTTTTTCTTGAATGTTGATTTTAGCCTGTGACTCCATTTACCCAATATTGGCACCTGGTCTACTGTTCTTCTCGCCTCACAGGGAGGTGGGATCCCTAGTTGGAGCCTATGTTGGATCCGCCCTTGTTTTTTACCTTCCGAAAAATTTTCAATTTTTGAAGCTTGAAATCTAAGATTGATTTTCTTGTTCCTTCCGAGATCTTAAAACTCTGAAGTCTTGTCGCCTGAACAGTAATGCTTTTCCTACTTTAAAGAAAAAAAAAAACATTTTCGAAATTGTGTTTGCTATTTTGTTTTATTTCGGGATATCGCAAGTCGGATACTAAAATCTTTGAATTCACAAGTCCCGAGTCGCGAGTGCTGCGAACTCGCCTTTAATTTTCACCCAAGACTTTAACTAGGGTAAATTTTTTAACTCGTAAGTGGACGTTGTTGGGTATTCGCCTCTCGGCATTCGTCAAACCCAATTTTCTATTCTTACAAACCCGAGAGCCGAGAACGCGATAACCCTGGTAAAGGATTAAAGGTAAAACTAACCATGGTTAAATTTGGTGCTCGACGTTTCGCCACTCATCACTTTCTTTCATAAAGTTAAGGCGTCTAAAATCCCGACTCACGAAGTTGCGACGTGATTAAGACAAGATTAATTAGTAACCTAATCTAAGATTTTCTTCCCGTACCTTGAGCCTTAATTATTGCCACATCGCGTTATTGCGACTCGGCATACCATTCCCCCAAAAATCTGTCTTCGAACTTCCGAGTCGCGATATGGAGAATAAATTAATTATGCAATTAATGACTCTCCAAATCATGATTACTATTAATTGAACCCAAGTCGGCCCTCGCGGCCTCGTGAGTTAAAGATTCAAATTGTTGAAAGGAAATCCACGATGCAGCGATAAGCGAGAAAATGGTTAACGTTGCTAAGTTTGAAATTTAAAAAAAATAATAATAATAAAACGAGATACGTCCCATCCCGCGCATCAAGGTTTGTGCATTTCCCAAAGCACCTGCTGCTCTCCATACCCCGATTTCCTGTCAAGCCGCCAAACATTGATGACATTAATGAAGAATTAGGGTAAATCCACGAATAAATATGATCGGATTTTTACGCAATCAATTTCTTGTTAATTGCGATTGGACAGACTTATTACGGAGGATACAGAAGTTTCAAATATATACAGGAGTCTCTTTTGTTATAATAAAAACTTTTTATAAGCGGCACAGCTCGTCACCTTCACGGCGAATTAACTTCTGCCTGTATACGTAGGTTTATCATAGAAGAGCGAAAACGCCAGCTTCATTCATGGCTCCGAGGAAAGCGACGAAGGCAAATGTTGAAGTTACAAGTCCGGGCTCAGACAATGTCTCTGATACTTCACCCCGAAGTATCATATCAATTTTCGACTGGTCGCAGGTGTCCAATGTTCTGCAGGCAGAATTAGTTGATTACTCAGACGATTTTGATGGCAACGAAAGAGACAATTTGCACACCAAATATAAGATAGTCGTCCAGTCCGGGATGCACAAAATAGCAACTAGGCCCCGACTGCTCCCTTACTACGACATGATCCACTGGGCTTTGGATCATGTGGACCTGCCCACTAGAACAATTATGAACAGTCGGCGAGTGGCTATCGGAACTTTCCGGCCAGAGCATATACAAGACATGTATAAGCTACCTTCCACATCTGAATATACATATGGCGTGGAGTTCTTGGAAGAATTCAAGGAAAAAGAGTGCATTCAATACGACAAAACCATGCCTCGTTTGATCAAAGACTGGGTTTCGCGACTCGGGAAATTCAAGGCAAATGATCAGGGCATCTATTCTATTTCTTCTTTAGAGCCACAGTACAAGTATGTGGCCATGATGACATGTTGCTTGTTCGGGCGAGAAGATACCTCGCATTTTCATGTCGCCTGGGTGCCTCTCATATTTCGAGTCGCTGAAGGTTGCTCATTCAATTGGGCAAAAATGCTCTCAGACAGCTTAGCCAACAGGGTCTTAGAGTATCGGGAGAAAAAGGCAGGTGGGAAACCCTCGGTGTTTTACATGTCGGCATATATCATGGATGCGATATGTTCCATGACGCCTTTCCCCTTGATGAATTGGTCTTGGAATCAAACCCAAGCAAAACTAGTGCACGAATACCATGATAAATTATGGGAAAATAAAGATGGAAAATTCCCATACGAGATTTTCAATTGGGTGATGGTGCCCCTGCACATCATTATTTTTGATCACCCGCCACCTCGCATATCAGATAGCGTTTCAACAAGTCTGAGTGGTGTCGCAGATTGGTATGTAGAAGCAGAGTTCTCATACATTAGAGTTTTCGGGGCTTCTGTTCCCCCTCATGCGCTACCTTTGTTCATTCCCGATAATTTATCTTGTCGAGAAGTTGCATGGAAAATAGTAATCAGAGGCGTAAGCAAGGAACTCAAGGGATATTCAAAGAAGGTATGGCCTTCTTTTCCCATTCGAATGAATTCATATTCTTTATTAGATTTCGGGCATGCTAAAGCCGAGGCTGCTACCCTAGAGGACCTGAAGTTGGCCTCCATTGAGATTAAAAAATATGATCCACAGAAAATTGTGAGTAATCATCTGGCTCATGTTGGGCTTAAGATATTTGAACATGAGAATTCCCCCTCGGATGACATTTTCCAAGGAGAGAGATCTTATGAAGAGGTGTTATCCCGGATCCAATCGCTAGCACCTGAAGACACAGTAGCTGTGTTGAGATTCCAAGAGCATAGGCGAAGATGTCTTCCCACTGTGTTGGGAGGTTTGGCCATTGTCGAGACAAAGGATAAAAATGCTGAAGATTCTACAGAGGTGATATCTATCCCGGGACAGCAACCGAAAAAGGAGCAAACAAGTAATCCTGAAACGAAGGAAAAGACTCCAGATCCTCCAAGCAAAGAGAGTTTGGAAACGAAGGAAAAGACTCCAGACCCTCCAAGCAAAGAGAGTTCGGTGACGAAAGAAAAGACTCCAGGCCTGCCAAGCAAAGAGATTTTGAAGGTTGAGGGAAAAACTCCAGACCCTCCAAGCAAACAGAATTCGGAGGCTGAAGTAAAAATTCCAAACCCACCTGGAAAGAAGATAGCAGAAATTGAAAAAGAACATAACCCTGTCAATACTCCAAAAGAATCAACAAAGAAAATAGGAAAACCCATCTCCTCTATCACACCCTCGCAGTCGGCACAGGGAGATATTAGCGAGGGATGGATATTTGGTGAAGAGATGAGGCCTATAAGGGCAGAGGAACTCCCTCCTAATGAGTTCTTTTTTGATAAAAAGAGAAAATCCGTGGTGAAGCGGGAATTTTGTCAAGAGGGAGAGTCCACTGTTAAAAAATACAAAATCATGACAGATAGTAAGAACAAGAAAAGTGACCAGCTTGCTACTGAAATCGCTGGAACACTGGGTGCCTACGCTTCGGCGAACCAATTCTCGGTTGGGCAGATGAATCTCCAATTAAAAAGAAAAAATCACCTCATCAAGATCCTCGAGGCCAGATTGACTACAGCTGCAGAAAATGCCAGGGGCCAGGCCAACACAGAGATGGAATAGGCTAGATTGGCTGATAAAAATGAGATAGAAACTCTCAAAGTCAAGCTGGAGCAAGCACATTCGGTGATCCGAGAAGGTCGGGTGCAGGTTGGTCAGCAAAGGAATATGATCACAGAGCTACAAGCTCAGTTAGAGGTTGCTGAGAGAAAAATGATCAACGTCGAAGGGTTTAAATCCCGGGCGATTGATATCAGGGGAAAGATCTCTTCTATGCAGCAAAGTTTGTTAGACAAAGTGGGGGTGATCCGAGAAGACTGCGTGTTAATTCATCGTATTTCAGAGAATTTGACTGTCAAAGAAAGGAACGCAGAGGCTGCTCGTGTAGCTTTTCAAGAGGTAGTGATAGTTACCAACAACATATTTTCCACAAGTTCTCCAGGGCTCACTATCGCTGAACAAACAAGAGGTAATATTTTGCTAAAAGACTGGGAACATAATATTGCTTTAAGCAAGGAACAGGCTCAAAAGGTAACCAGTTCTTTAGAAGAAGTTTTCAATGCCATAGATGGCGAGCTGCTAGAAATGGAAAATGGAGGTGACTTAGAGACGCTAAGGAAAATGAATATAGATCAGATCTCCCTCGATCTAAAGGAGAAGAATGAAAGAGATTCAGCGGATATCTCTAAAATGGACAGGGTAGATATGGCTCAGGTTGATAAACATTTGATTCAACCGAGTGCATTACTCAGCGCTCTTCACATCATTGACGCACAAATAGGTGATAAAATTCCACAGTTGGCTCGAGAGTGCTATTTCACCGAGGCCAGCTGTCTAGCAGAGCCTTCACAGCTTGTATCCCAGTTCGTGGACAAATGTATCACATGTACCGAATCCATGGAAAGACAAGCACCTAGCACCTTTTGAAAATGGAGTAGAAGAGATGGAGTGATTTCGCTCCTAACAGCTGCCAAACGGAACCGTCACAGCTTGTATCCAGTTTTATGGACAAATGTATCATATGCACCTAATCACGTAAAGGCAAGCACCTGGCACTTTTTGAAAATAGAATAGGAGAGGGAAAATTTGTATAAATAAACACAAAAAGAAGAAGAGCGGGCTGGACCTTTTTGGTATTGATTGTAATAGAGTTTTGCATTTTGAAGAAGTTAATATACAAGCAATTTTGAAGATTCTCGATTCCGTCAACACTGAATTACCAAGTTTGCTTCTTTGTGTTTTATGTTTTGTTTCATTTTGCTCATTCATAACTGATGTGCTTTGTTATAATTTAGTACAACCACTACTATAACAAAGGAATTCTGGTTTTCTGTCTTTGTCTATTGTTTTTCCTCTGCACCGGCTATCAGCAGGTGTAAGACCAATTCGCATGTTCAAAATTCTACGTTTATTCTCGGCTACGTCGATTATTTTCTCACCTTTTTCTTCCTCTGCTTATATGTGACTTTTCTTTCGATAGGAACTTCATGTTATACGCAGCTAAATGTTTTTCTTTCGCATCACACTTTTATATTAAATTATAATGCATTTACGGGAAAGGGCCTTCTTTTTCAATCTTTATTTCATTCAGAAAACGTAAAAATCTCTCTTTATTTCGACCAAATTGAAACAGCACTGAAATCTCTCTTTAAATTATTTCTTACGGTTACTATTCCTCAATGACTGTGCCTGCAGCTATGCAACCTAATATTGAACCCGGGTTATTTAATCAAACACATATCGCTTTAAATCTTTTCGATACAATCCTTAAAACTGCTAACACCCGGGAAGAACTCGAGCGTTCATGGGAAACCATTGAGCGTGATATAACTGCTCAAGAGCAGTTGGAAGCTAGACGACGAGAACATATAAATCTGCCTTAGTTTCTCACACCAAAGGTCAGTATAATCCTTTACCAACCTTCATCATACTTTCGGATGCCTTGACACTATACTTCAAGCCTTAGTACAGATTCATGAACAACAGGGCCCACATAACTTTTGGCGTTTCACCTTCTAGGGTTAGGTTTTTGTATGTCTAGGGTCTTGGCATTCATGAGTAATATCAAAAGGTTTTATGGAGCCTCATTGTAATCCATTCTGCTCAGATGGATGCATGTAGCAGCCACATCTCTTCTCAGAGATAACTGCCACCATTTGAGCAAGTTTTAGTTCTGTAGTTTTACAGTTTCAACCTATTTCATTATTTAATAGAAGATATTGTTCACTAGATATTTGTGTTATTATGCCTATCTCTTTGTTTATTGTATTCAGTCTGTTAACCAGTTCATTTCGCTCCTAAATCTAGATCAGTGGCATCAGAGCGCTATGCTCTTCATTTATTTTTCTTTATGCATGTCCCTGACAAGGCCTAGGTACAAGAAGTTGGGACACAAGCCAATCGAGCCATTACCAGATCGGTCGTGGCAAGCCTAACAAAAAAACATGGGAGAAAAAAAGAAATATGATGGAGCAGGAGATCCTATTAAAAATTTTCTCGAGGAAGCTTCGTGCGACAAAGGAATGAAATGATGGACAAATTCGCGTAGATCCTTCGACGATTGCCCATGGGAGAAGCATCTTCATCAAGCGGCCATGCAACCCCCTTCAAGGTATAGGTAAATTTTGATATTCCATTATTTGAAGCACTGATATATGTGAATGTTGTAGATAAATGGTTAAATCTACTTGAAGGATATTTTTCGGTCCACAATATTTTCGATAGGGAAAATATCACTTTTGCACTCCTCAAATTTGTTCCCCATGTTAAATATTGGTGGGGTACTTACTCTGAGCAAAGGGTTTTCGAGGAATATGCAATTTTTGTGGTGGCCCCTACATGGGATTCCTTCCTGGAAGCCATTAAATAACAGTACTACCCTGTTGGAAGCTACGAGGACCAGTACACTAGATGGACCACCCTACGTCAAGAAAGGGACCAGATAGTACCCAAATTCACCAATATTTTCCATACCCTATGCACCAAATTGGGTATCAAATATTCTGAGTGTCATATAGTGCTCAAATACCACAGTTGTTTTCATAGATACATTTAAACAAAAATGGATTTCCTAGACATCGCATCATTGGGCATGGCTTATAGATATGTTGTCAAGATTAAGCATAAATTTAAGTAGAAACGACGAGAGTTTGGATCTGCAAACCCCTCACAGCCGAAGCAGGGACAAGGAAACCCAAAACCACATAAAAAGGGACCAAGTCAATATGTTCTCCCTCAAGACAATCCCTCCAATCTAGAACAAAACAAGGGAAACGAGAATACGAAGAAGGACAGGAGAAAATGGTGTGAATACCATAAATATCCTTGGAACAACACCGAAGAATGTCACTCCAAGTAGTCCCTCATGGCCGAGATGAAGGCTTCCAAGTAAGAGGTTGATTCTGATTCTGAGTCAAATGATGAAGGAAGGAAGCAGATTATCGATGTTGAACCCAGTGCCACAGTCACTACAACCAAATTCTGGCCAAGCCAATCAGAAGAACTAGAGGAAGTGGAATGCCTCTTTCACTCACATATGTGGTTCAAGGGGGCTCTGATTCATTTCATTGTCGAAAATGGTATTTAGAAGAACCTGATTTCAGTAGAAGTCTTCAAGAGGCTAAACCTGCCAAAGAAACCGCACTCGCAGCCCTACACCATCGGTTGGCTTCATCAAGGGAGAGATCTCCGTGTTAGCCAACAATGTTGTCTTCCCTATGGCATCAAGCCTTTCAAAGATGAGGTATTGTGTGATATTTCTCCCCTTGAAGTTTGTGATGTTCTTTTAGTACAACCGTATTTGTGGAAGCGTCATGTTGTGTATGAGTCTAGACCTTGCATTTTTATTATTACTTTGGGTAGACAATTGTACAGGATCCCAAAGGTGGAACTGCCTACTGATATTTCTTTAATCTTTGTTAAGCAACACAGTAAGGTCATTTCAAAGACCAAGAAGTTCGTCTTCTTTGTGATCTGTGCTCATAGTAAGTAGAAGGTCACCACCACATACGTGGCCTCTACACAATGCCTCTCTTTGTTGCAGAAGCAAGTAGATAGGATCGTGGAAGAATATAGATACATCTTTGTCTCACCTACAGGGGTACCGACACACTGTCAAGTCAAGCATCCAATTGATATGACCCCCGACGCACCTATACCTAATCGACCAGTCTATTGATGCTCATTCATGGAGAATGAAGAAATCAGGCATCATATCCAAGAGCTTCTTCAAAAGGGGCACATCAGACCCAACTCCTCCCCTTGTGGAATCCTGATTGTATTGGTGTAGAAGAAGGATGGGACTTGGTGACTTTTCATTGATTACAGAGCCTTAAAAAAAATCACAGTAAGGAACCGCAACCCCATTCCCAGGATTGATGAACTTCTTGACCAACTCAAGGGGGGAAATTTCTTCAGCAATATTGACCTAAAGTATAGCTAGGACTGATGTCTGGAAGACAAACTTCAAGTCTAAAGAAGGTCTCTACGGATGGCTAGTCATGCCCTTTGGATTAAAAAATACACCAGCCACTGTCATGAGTTTGATAGATGATGTATTGATACCCTTCACCAACTCCTTTGTGGTAGTATATTTGGATGACATTCTCATCTTTAGAAGAACGTGGGAGGATAACATGTGGCATATTCTGCAGGTTTTGAGCATTCTGCGACAGCAAAAGATTTATGCCAACTTGGAAAAATGCTCTTTTGGCATGAACAAGGTCCAATGCCTGGGATACATTGTTGATGAGCATGGGGTACATGTTTATCTAGCTAAGATCCAAGTCATCCATGACTGGCCTGCCCCGACAACACTAACCTAGCTTCAGAGCTTCTTGGGACAAGCCAATTTTTACCGATGGTCCGTGTTGGGATTCTCCCATATTGCATGGGCCCTCAGCCAGGTGACCAAGGGTGGTGGTAGGGACAAGTTTGTTTGGGGGAAGGAGAAACAATGAGCATTCAAAGATCTGAAAAATTGTTTGTGCTCAGCTCCAGTACTCTCCTTGTCTTATCTACAACAACCATTTGAGATTGAGGCTGATGCATCTAACTATGTTGTGGGTGCAGTTCTCACTTAGCATGAGAATCTGGTGGCATACCATAGTGAGACACTCTCCGATACTATATGGAAATAACCCACCTATGACAAGGAAATGTATTCCATTGTACAAGCCTGACATCAATGGAAACATTACATTCTAGGGAAAGAGACGATCATACACACTGATCACAAGCCTCTGCAGTTCATATAGACATAGGGGAAATTGCATAAAGACTACCATTAGAAGTGGTCCACCTACATGCAGTAGTTCCATCTCAACATCAAGTATAAGACAGGTATCTCCAATTGTGTCATTGACTTCCTTAGTCGGCCTCCTGTGGTTTCACTCACCATTGTGCTCCATTCCTTTGGACATGAAACATCACAGTGGCCTCAACTTTACCAACAAGATCTAGACTTCACCACCACATATAAAATCTTGGGTATAGGTGCCACTATCAATGATTTTCACATTCAGGACAGACTCTTATGCCACCTAGGCCATCTCTATGTTCCTACAAGAGAGCGTGCAAAACTGATTTGGGAATCCCACTACAGTCAAGTGGTAGGACATTTTTCCGTAGAGAAAACTATGGTCATTCTTCAGAAAAAAATTTATTGGCCAAAACTTCGACACGACATCAACAAGTATATCATATCTTTCACTTCCTGTGCCATTTTCAAGCCACCCATGAAAAGCATGGATTATACACCCCTCTTCCTATTCTTGAGAAGTCATGGGAATCCATCTCCATGGATTACATGTCTGTTTTGTCATCCACCAAGCACGAAAATGATTGTGTGTTTGTGGTCATTGATTGGTTTTCGAATATGGCCATCCTCACAGCCTGTAAGAAGAATGTCATAGCGGAATATACTGCCAATCTCTTCCTCGAACAAGTTTGGGTTCACTTTGGGTACCACAAACCATCATCTCCAAACGAGACAGCAGGTTCCTCAACACCTTTTGGTCGAGTCTCTGGTATCTGTTGGACACCAAGCTCACAAAATCCACTTCTTTCCACCCCCAAACTGATGCCCAAACCGAGGTCATCAATCGGATGATTGTTCACATCCTGCACATGTACAATTCTAAGCATCCCCATACATGGGATGCGAGTCTCCCAAATGTCCAACACAATTACAACAGGGCTCTCCATAGTTCCATCAGCCATAGTCCATTTCAGGGGGGTCTGGAATTCCAACCCTTGGGACCCATTGATGTTTCACTTCTTATTTCCACCGCACAGACATACTATTCCCTTGATTAGTATGCAATCGAAAAAGCCACCAGATTCATTGAGAAGATTCGTCACATCCACTAATAGGTCCAAGATATTTTTCATAAATCCAATGCTAAGTACAAGCAATGCGATGATAAACATAGGGTACCACACCAATTTCAAGTTGGCAAAAAGGTTTGATTACATTTGAAGAAGGAGAGTCACATCGAGCCCCATCGCAAGCTTCACCCACTTCATTATGGGCTTACAGTATCACGAAGGATGTGGGTAGAAATTCTTTTCAGCTCAACACTCCACCCTTCCTTGGTCTACATCTCGTATTCAATGTGGACCTCCTTTGGCCATATTTTCCACCATTATTGGACACCTCTGAGATCAATGAACAACTGACACCAACAGATCCCAACCATGACTGCCTGGGACAAGAATCCACCGATCAGATAGTGGACACATAGGTCAAGGGCACTCACCAGTAGCGGATCTAGATTTATCGAGTTTTTAAGGCAGGAAAACTTCTATACCAAGGCAAGTGGCTTACTCGGGGACAAATACAACAAAATTTTCCTCACCTAATGGGGGAACTGAACACAATCAAAACCATTTCTTCCTAAGGGGGGAGGATTGATCCAGGTGGATATTGGTGGCCACCCACCTATTCCAATTGGCTCCTTGTGTCCATTTTTTATTCAACACGTCTTTCTATACTGCTTTATAATTTTGAGTTCTACACTTTTGGAGCTATCTGAAGCCTCACACATTCTCTAGGTGGATACAGGTGGCCTCTCGCCTAATCCAAATGGATTATTTTTTATCTTCTCATGTCATCAAATATTGTTGTACTTCCAAAGCTATTTTGGGCCCCTAAACATTGTGTTTTTAAGTCACAAGAATCAGACTGTAGACTGAGTCATATTCTAATGAAGGAATGTGTAGTTATCTGAAATACCTTTCCAACAGGCTATCACACACCTAAAAAGGAGGTTTTATGCAAAAGTTATGGCCCTAGGAAGTTGAGGTACCAAATTACACCAACTTACCTACAGGGCCCACATAACTTTTGGCGTTTCACCTTCTAGGGTTAGGTTTTTGGATGTCTAGGGTTTTGGAATTCATGAGTAATATCAAAAAGGCATATGGAGCCTCATTGTAATCCATTCTTCTCAGAAATATGCACATAGGAGCCATATCTCTTCTCATAGATAGCTACCACCATTCGAGCAAGTTTCAATTATGTAGTTTTACAGTTTCATCCTATTTCATTATTTAATAGAAGATATTGTTCACTAGATATTTGTGTTATTCTTCCTATATCTATGTTTATTGTATTCATTTTATTAACCAGTTCATTCCATTCCTAAATCCGGATCAATCATCTAGTAGTTTAACACAAGATTGCAAAAAAACCTTAATTGTACTTACATGTCCCAGGGGCTCTGCTTTTTTGGTGTGATCCAGCGATGGAGGAATGGCGTGCACTGGTACTTCCTTATTATGTTGTGTAGTTGATGTCGATGCAATGTCTGGCTTCATGAATTCTTGCCTGGCCTGCTTGCATATCTCGTTTTCGTTATGTGCATCAAATTGCTTCTTTGGTTTAGAATTCTTCTTCACCCATTGGTCTTGTGTTGGATCTTGTCTTACTGCGTTGTTTCCTATATTGTCTCCTCTTCGTGTTACTATTTTTATGTTTCTTCCTTCATCATTTGTTTCCACTGAAATCCACTGAACATTCTGATTGTTCTGATTTCTCTTTTCCTAGATCTTCCCCAGTAGTGCAGGGAATTCTTCTGTATCATGATCTAATGCGTGACAATACATACATGTCACAGGTGGAAGTGGAAATTCTCTTGCATAGTGTCATGGTTATCGGTAGTTATGGAATACCACTGGTCCTGTGCCTTTTCCAAATCCTCCTCTTCCTCTTCCACCACCTTTGTAGCCAGCTTGATCTCCTCGTGGTCCATTGCACTGAGGCACTTGTTTATACTACGCGAAATTATAGTTTGATTGCATGGTATTATATTGCTTCTGCACAATGTTATATTTTTGTTGCACAGTGTTATATTGTATTGAGGCTGCAAACCATGTCCAATGAATTACATGTCATTCAAAAAAGTCATGGTGTATGAGCCCCATCTTACCTTTAGTATTGGCACAACACTTCAGGTGAGACCTTCCCCATTTTGGGAATTGAATATGCTAGTGATTAGACTATAAAAAACCCCCTTCACTCGAAACCTAGGAAGACTCGGGTATAATATTGAGACAACAATGTAAAAGGTTTGAATGAAATCCTTAAAATATTCATCACAACACCTATCTATTCTACATTTAAAAGTATTATCATCGTCTCCTCCTTTTCATGAAAGTAATCCTCAAGAATGGATGGTTTTTCTATCGATGTTTGGCACTATGACATCAAATCAAGGGAATTGAAAACCCAAAAGAAGGTATATATCATTAAAAATATTTATTACTCAAACCACCTCCTCTACTAAACACCTCCAATATGATCACCACCTTCTTCTCGATGCTATCTAGAGGCACTAGGAGGTAATTAGTACAGTGAAACACCATCCCAACTTCTATATTAGTGATATAGTGTAGGGGAGACACCACCCTCCACCTAAAAGATCCTTGCAACATCATTGTATCCCATTATTTACCATTGATCCAATCAGGAGCTACCCCCGAGGGTTGGGTTTTAGGGAGGAGGGGGCGGTTAGAGACATTAAGGACCGAAGCCTATTCATTCTATGATCCAAAATTATATATCATTATTTAATGTTATACAAGTAATATATGATCTAAATTAGATTTATTTCTTATACAGTTTTATTTCACACTTCCACGATGTATTGATATTGTTGTACCTAAGAGCCTCTTTGACCTATCCATGGTCACTAGTTGGAGATTAATTAAATAATGTTTATTTTTTCTTATATTTTCAATAATTTTGCCACCTCATATATATATATATATAGAGAGAGAGAGAGAGAGAACCTCTTATAGTATCTCATGCAATTATTGTGTGTACTTTTATTGGATTATCCCTATATAATATATCTGAATGTATCACCATTCGTAAGATTTGGAAAATTAGGGATTTTTGTATAATCCTCATGATTTATGGCCTAGCTATATAGTTCTAACTCATACAATATTTCGTTTTGAATGATTGAATATTAAAGATTTATTTGGAGTAATAAAAATAATTCTAATTGAGGAAATAGTCCCATAGATTAGTTTTTCCAAATTTAATGGAATATATTAAATATTTATAAAAAAATTCAATGTTGATGAAGTCATCATTATAGAATTTTTCCAAGTTTATTGAAACATGTGCTTTTTTCAAGAATTAGATATCCCTAGATATTGAAGTCTATTGTATATATCAAGCACAAAAAGGTGATTTTCTTAAATCACAATAACATTACCCACAATTTCATCCATTGTCAAGTAGCAAAAGAAACACAGTGTTATGTCCATGCAGTGCACAATTTCCAAATCATGATAACCAATGAAGGTACTATAAAATGTGGTGGTAAATATGAAAATATGAAAATCCAAATGGGGGACTATTTCCTCAAATCAAACATTTTTTCCATAGAAATGGGAGGTTATGATTTAATTCTAGGAGAAGAATGGTTGAAAACATTGGGCCATCTTACTATCGATTTCAAGGAGTTATACATGAGCTTCAATCAGGATGGACATCAACACACCCTCAAAGATATCCAATCCAATTATCTAGAAATCATCATCCCTCACTATATGGAAAATCTCTGGAACGAGGGTCACTCTGGAATTATTTCCCCATTCAATGCCATATGAGTTCTGGATAACTATCCATAGGAAATTCATATTGATTTGCAATTGGTTTTGGACAAATATCACTAGGTATTTAAAACAACCCATAGATTATTGTCCCTCGCATGGAGAGCATTATTGGTTTTCTTTACTCTTCTCTTCTACTCTATCATTCATCCACTTTGATCCTATTTGACCCAGGTTCAAACTTAGAAATCTCCCAACAAAATCCCTCTAAAACTATCGTCCACCCTCGTAAACCCAAACGCAACATAGCACACTAAGTGTGCTACGCAGTCTAACCCGAGATAGCTCTATGGGTGGCTGCAATAGTTAGGTGTTTGCAACCTGGGAGAGAGTGCATATTTGTGGTTTTATGTTGTAATCTTTATTTATTTAGTCTAACATCTAATTATAGCAGTCATTCTATGCATGTATGTGAAATACCAGATCTAAATAGTTAATTCATTCATCTAACATTCACCCCTTAACAGAAATAGAGATGCATTCATTCATTCACATAACACATGTGTTATCGTTGTTCATGCCCTCTTGGGCTATGTACACAAAGATCTGGATCTCAAGATCTTTATTATGGTTTAGTAATATATCACGTCATGCGTGTTTACAATCTTAGATATTACACTCTTCCAACGGCTCCTCAATCCCTGCGAGGTTGACTAGATCCCACTAGGCTCCTTGGCCTGTGATCTAACCCTCAGGATCGAGTCGCTCACTGCTTCCCTAGCTCACCATCTTAATGAATAGTACAGTTCTTACAGTTATCTACCATCCATTCTCTTCCCTCGTCCTCTCTAGCTTCTCTCTGCTTCGGTCTCTCTCTTCATCTAAGTACTACCTAATGATATTCTTGGCTCATCAGCCACTAAAATACATTGAAAAAATCCTAACCCTAGTGTCTTATGTATTCCTTGCATGCACACCTCGCATTCTTCCCTCACACGTGATGTCTTTCCTTCGAGTTGTCCTTTCTTCCTTTCATGCTTGTTTTCCCAAAAATAGCCTTTTCCCTCGACTAGTTCTGCATCTAACAGGTCCCCAACACTAACACGTGTCTCGTCTCGAGCCACCTAAGTTTTGTGCACTCCTTTGACAGCTCCTGCAAGAGTCTGGAACTTATCTGTGAGTTCCCTTGCTTGTCTTTGTGCCTATGAAATCTTTTCTTTGAGCGTGTCCAACACTTGCGCTCTAATCTCCTCGCTGATCATTTCTATGAACTCTTCATGAATTTGTTACATGTTATTATTTTCCTCCTCTTATTGTGCAATGACTTCCACTGCTAGCTCTTGAAGATGTTACATTTGAGCTTGTTGATCCTTCTTCTGTATCTGCGCAACTATGAGCTTTACCTGTAGCTTCTTCATATCTTGTACTCCTTTGAGGTGCTCAGTGACATTCATCGTATTTTTCCTCTGCCTGAGGTCCTAGATAGATGCACTTATCGTTTCCTCTTCATGGTCCCACTGCTGGACCTGTTGATCCTCCTCCATCATTGTCCATATTTGTGTTGCTCTATTGAAGAAGTCAAAAGTTATGCTGAATTTCCATTCCATTTCCTCCATCTTCCCTATTTCTTCCTGCTTCCTTTGCTCCTTCACCTCTGGGGGAGTGGTAGGGATGAGATTTTCCTAGAGGTTCTTGATCTCCTTCCTGTATTGATCGATTTTTTTCACAATCTGATCAATTTTCTGCGACATCGTGGGACTGCTATTTGTGCGTTCTTTGGAATTTTTTCTTAGGCTACAACCAATCCCTGCTCGAGCCTATCCACGTAATCCTTTTTGTCTTTGGTCTCGAGCTTGACTTTCTCGAGCGCCAACTCTAGCTCCTCTTTGTGTTGGTTGTGGAGCCTAATTATCTTCTTGATTTATAGGTCTTTTACTTTCAGCCGTGTTTATACCCCATGAAGTATTTACACCCCAGAAGTATGTACACTCTTCCACACGGGGTAAGTGCAGAGGGGGGGTACCCCCTCTACAGGGTTCGGGGGGCTTATCCCCCCGGCTGGGGGGTCTGGGGGCAAGCGCGCCCCCAGCGGGGGTTCGGGGGCAAAGCCCCCGAAACAAAAATTGCCTTATAAAAGTATATTGTAATTTCATTGTAAATCTGGACCGTTCATTATAAGGTCACTGATCTAATGGTAGAGATTATGTTAGGGTTTTTTTCCCTAGAAGGCAACCCTCTTTTACGAGGGAAATGTATCGCGGCTATGGATGTGTGGTGAATATTGTATTCTGAGAGGAGAGACTGTGAGAGAAAGAAGAGGAAGTTACAACAAGTTTTGTTGTAGATTGTATCCCTTCATTTGCTGGATAACAATAAAGGAAGGACCTGGCAATTTCTCTAGTGGACGTAGCCCACACTGGGTGAACCACATAAATCTGTGTCTCTCTTGTATTGTGTGTCTTCTGTGTTTTGTTTCTGCATTTGTTTTATTTTATTGCTCCGCGGTCCTGTTTTTCTAACAACTAGTATTGGAGCATAAGGTGACTCACAGGAAAAGAGGGTTCCTAGTTTGAGTAGGAGCAATGTCGAAAGATGGAAAGTTTAGGGTCGAGAAATTTAACGGCCAAAACTACCAGTTATGGAAGATGCAGATGGAAGACTATTTATGTCATAAGGATCTATTCCTACCATTGATCGGAGTAGCAAAGAAGCCAGCAGCCATGAAGGACGAAGAATGGGAGATTCTTGACAGAAAGGCTCTAGGAACGATACGACTGAGCCTGGCAGCGTCGGTGGCTTTCAATATTTTGAAAGAAAAGACAACGAAGGGTTTGATGGACATGTTGGCCAAATTGTATGAAAAACCCTCAGTGTCGAATAATGTATTTCTAATGAAGAGATTATTTAATATGAAGATGTCAGAAGGTGGGTCTGTTGCAGATCATTTAAATGAATTTAATACGGTTACTAATCGACTAAGTTCTGTAAAAGTGGACTTTGGTGATGAGGTTAGGGATCTTCTAATCTTGTGCTCATTGCCAGAAAGATGGAATGGCTTGGTCATGGCTGTAAGTAACTCTGTCTCTGGTTCAAATACTTTAAAATTTGATGATGTTGTTGGTGTTATCCTTAGTGAGGAAATGC
>ML779003.1:1024022-1038262 GCA_009831015.1 Picea engelmannii | reverse complement strand
AGGCTAGTAAAGAGATGATTTGGTTACAAAGGTTTATGGAGGAATTGGGAAAGAAGCAGGAGAACAACAAGTTGTACTGTGACAGTCAGAGTGCCATTCACCTTGCAAAGAACTCAGCCTTCCATTTGAATACTAAGCATATATAGTTGAGGTACCACTTCATACGATCCGCCTTGGAAGATGGACAATTGAAGCTAGAAAAGATACACACTAGCCAGAATCCTGCAGACATGTTAACAAAGGGAGTAACCAGGGAGAAAATGGGTTCTTGCTCAGTTTCAGTTGGTCTTCAAGAATGAAGATGAAAATGAGAAATTTCCCAAGTCCAAGAAGGTTCAGATTCCAGCATATACAACAGTGGTGGAGTTGTTGAGATCAGTCTCCAAGTGGGAGATTGTTGGTTGTGGAGCCTGATTATCTTCTTGATTTATAGGTATTTTACTTTCAGCCGTGTTTATACCCCATGAAGTATTTACACCCCAGAAGTATGTACACTCTTCCACGCAGGGGAGTGCAAAGGGGGGGTACCCCCTTTGCAGGGTCCAGGGGGCCTATCCCCCTAGCTGGGGGATCTGGGGGCAAGCGGGCCCCCAGCGGGGGTTCGAGAGCGAAGCCCCCGAAGAAAAAATTGCCTTATAAAAGTATATTGTAATTTCATTGTAAATATGGACTATTCATTATAAGGTCGCAGATCTAACGGTAGAGATTATGTTAGGGTTTTTTTCCCTAGAAAGAAACCCTCTTTTATGAGGGAAATGTATCGCCGCTATGGATGTGTGGTGAATATTGTATTCTGAGAGAAGAGACTGTGAGAGAAAGAAGAGGAAGTTACAGTGGGTTTTGTTGTAGGTTGTATCCCTTCATTTGTTGGATAACAATAAAGGAAGGACCTAATAATTTCTCTGGTGGACGTAACCCACACTGGGTGAACCACGTAAATCTATGTCTCTCTTGTATTGTGTGTCTTCTGTGTTTTGTTTCTGCATTTTTTTTATTTTATTGCTCCACGGTCCTATTTTTCTAACACTTTGTTTTCCTTTGTGTGTTGCAATTCTCCTGCGTCTTTTCATGTGTGACACTGACTTGTCGTTTTCATAGTGCATTGGTTATTATTCACCCCATTACCAACTTTATTTTCTCTAGATCTTTCAAGGGTTTCTAGTCCACAATCTCATCCATGCGCAGCATGCTGGGTGTAACGTGAAAAGTAGAGCTCGTCTGTGGTATCGTCTAGATCATATCCTGCTCGCTCAACATAGCCTTGGCTCCTGCTTCTGATGTTGTGGGGACTGAATCTATTCCTATGCCCACCCTATGTGTTTCTCTGATATATTCTAGGAGCTACCTCATGTCAGCCAATGCATCCTGAATCCTATCCCTTTGATGCTAGGATTCTTCAAAATCCTTCGTTGTTCGGTCCTGGACCATTTCGACCATGTGGTCTATGTCGTCCTCAGTGATTGTATGGTTTCACCTTATAGGGTTAGGTTTTTGGATGTCTAGGGTTTTGGAATTCATGAGTAATATCAAAAAGGCATATGGATCCTCATTCTAATCCATTCTGCTCAGACGGATTCACATAGCAACCATATCTCTTCTCATAGATAGTTACCACCATTCGAGCAAGTTTCAGTTCTGCAGTTTTACAGTTTTGGCCTATTTCATTATTTAATAGAAGATATTGTTCACTAGATATTTGTGTTATTCTGCCTATATCTATGTTTATTATATTAAGTTTATTAACCAATTCATTCTATTCCTAAATTCAGATAAATCATCTAGTAGTTTAACACAGGATTGCAAAAAACCTTAATTGTACTTACTTGTCCCAGGGGATCTACTTCTTTGGTCTGATCCAGCGATGGAGGAATGGTGTGCGCAGGTACTTCCTTATTATGTTGTACAGTTGATGTCAATGCAATGTCTGGCTTCATGAATTCTTGTTTGACTTGCTTGAATATCTCCTTTTCGTTATGTGCTTCAAACTTCTTCTTTGGTTCGAAATTCTTCTTCACCCATTGGTCTTGTGCTGGATCTTGTCTTACTGTGTCGTTTCCTGTCTTATCTCCTCCTCGCGTGACTATTTTTATGTTTCTTCCTTCATCCTTTGTTTCCATCGAAATCCACTGAACATTCTAATTGTTCTGATTTCTCTTTTCCTAGATCTTCCCCAGTAGTGTAGGGAATTCTTCTCTATCATGATCTGATGCGCGACAATACATACATGTCTCAGGTGGAAGTAGGCATTCTCTTGCATAGTTTCCTTGTTGTTGGCAGTTATGGCATACCACTGGTCCTCTGCCTCTTCCAAATCCTCCTCTTCCTCTTCCACTTACACCACCTCTGTAGCCGGATCGATCTCCTCATGGTGCATTGTACTGAGGCGCTTTTTTATACTACGCAAGATTATAGTTTGGTTGCATGGTATTGTATTGTAGTTGCACAGTGTTATATTGTTATTGCGCAGTGTTATATTATTGTTGTGTAGTGTTATACATGGATAGTACTTGGTTAAAATGTGGTGCAGCTTGCCCGGTCATCATTTCTACATGCACCTTGTAATCATATGATGTTCTTTCGCTCATCAAGTCCATGGTTCTGCAGTGTTTTTCATCATGGCCTACTGACTTGCAAAAGTTTCAATATGAACTCTTAGGTACTGTCTGATACTTATTCATCATTGGGAAATGATATGGATCATTCCCCTGTTTCTTACAAATCTCACACCATGGTCCTCCTATTGGCAACAGGTTTGGCATTCTTGTTTCCATGCACTGCACGAATGTTGGGAATTCCTTCTTATGGTGTCCTTTTGTCCTACATGTGGTACACCAAATGAATTCTCATTTGTCCTTACCTTTGTTCTGGTTTAGCTGGAATGTTAAGTTCTTCAGATCCTCCTTCAGCTCCTCTATGGATGGATCTATCTTCTAATATTGGTTCTCTTCTAGTTGTATGGTTTCCTGTAGAGCATCTTCCTGTGTTTGAAACTTTTATTGTCGCAAAGGGTATTTCAAGTGTGGTAGCAGTAAATTGAAAAACAAATGCCTTTCCCAAAAATAGCCTTTTTCCTTGACTAGGTCTGCATCCAACAAGCATGTACATGGAATCTTCTAATTCTAGGAAATCCTCCACCCAATGTTTTCCTTATCACCATCATTTTTCAAAAAAAAATGAAATTCAAAAGAGAGTTGAGGAACTCCTAGAGGCTAGAGTCATGTGACCTAGTACTAGCATTAATTATTCCTGATAGTCATGATATTGAAGAAAGAAGGAAATTGATGCATATGTATAGACTTTCATGCTCTTAACAAGTTGATGATCAAAGATAAATTTCTCATTCCCATTGTTGGAGCCGCCTTTGTTTTTTCTAGCTCGTCTCGAATTTCATGTCTTAATGCTCGAGATCGAAAGATGGTTTTTGTATTTTCCATCTGTGGTTTCAAAATCTCTGAAGTCTTATCACGCAAGCAACGATAATTATTGTACTCTTGAGGCGAGTTCTACTTTTCGTCAAAAATTTTCCCCCTTTGTTCTACCTTGGGATTTTGTATGTTGGGTGCTATAGATCACATAGTTCACAAGTCCTGAGCAGCGAAACGACGAAATCACTTTAAATTTCTACCCAGGACAGTAACGGGAGTAAAATTTTCCTAAATCATGATTAAACAACATTGGGTTTTCACACCTCGGCGTTCACTAAATCCAAAAGTCTTATTTTCGTAGCCTCGATAGCCGAAACCACGAAGTCCATATTTTAGTAACCCGTGTCAAGGTTAAAGGTAAAAACTAAGCCATGGTTAAGTCCCGTCGGCAATTCGCCACTCGACGTGTTCTCTTTTAAAAAGCTACACTATCTAAGCCCCGAGTCGTGAAGTCGCGATAAATATATGAACATAATTAATTAAACACTTAACCCGAGTTTATCCTCCCTTTTAATTAAAACATATCATCGCGATCTCGCGGTTTCGCAGCTCGGCATGAAAACTTCCCGGAAACTATACCTTCGAAGCTCTGAGTCGCGATATGGAGAATATAAATAATTACGTAATTAATTAAGCGCCTAATAACAATTACATTTTTATTAACCAAATTAAATCATCGCAATTTCGGGTGTCAGAGGTTCAAAGGGTTAAAGAAAAAATTCCCGATACGACGAGTACCGAAAGATTAATTAACTTTGGTAAAACCAGATTAATTAAGCTAAATCAGTATCTTCTGTGTTTTGATGCTTGCATAGTTTACGAGGAAGTCTTAATTCTTCCTTACGCCAACTGACATTTCGAACCACCAAAATTTATGGCATTAATTAGAAATAAGGCAAATTGACAAATAAATATTTGGGTTTTTGTTGCTAAATTTATTTCTAAACGTGATTTGACCGATCTTTTCTTAAAAAGTACCGAGTTTTCAAATATATAGAGATGTTATTCGTTATAACAAATTCATTTCTATAATACGCAGAGCACACTTTCTCAGCGAGATAACTTCTGTATGTATACATATTTTTATCGCAGAAGAGCTAAATCAGGATCTCCCATCATGGCCCTGCGAAAAGCATCTAAAGCAAGTGTTGATGTCACAGGACAAGGTTCGGACAACGTCGTTGATACTTCACCTCGAAGTGTCGACTCTGTCCCGAACTGGTCATTCGTTTCTGATGTTCTGTAGGCCGAATTAGTGGACTATTCTAATGATTCCAGCGACAATGAAAAAGATGACATAACCACCAAATATAAGATTATCATTCAATCGAGAATGCCTAAAGTAGCGGCCAGGCCACAACTGCTCCCCTATTATGATATGGTCCGATGGGCATTAGACCATGTGGACATACCAACCAGAACCATCATGAATGAGCAGAAGGTCACCATCGGGACTTTCAGACCTGAACATTTGCAATCTATGTACAAGTTGCCCACAACGTCCAACCTAACATATGATGCCGAATTCTTGGAAGATTTCAAACAGAAGGAATGTGTGCAGTATGATAAGACTATGTCTAGCTTAATAAGAGATTGGGTTTCACACCTTGCAAAGTTCAGGGCATATAGTCATGGTATATATTCAATAGCTTCCTTGGAACCACAGTTCAAGTATGTAGCTATGATGACATGCAGATTATACGGGAGAGAGGACACCTCACATTTCTTTCTTCAATGGGTGCCTCTAATACATCAAGTCGCCAAAGTTTGTTCCTTCGACTGGTCGAAAATGTTGTCTGATAGCCTGACCAATCGGATTACAGAGTATCAGGCGCAGAAAGAGAGCGGAAAGATTTCTTCATTTTTTATGTCTGCATACATTATGGACGTCGTATGCTTTCTAACACCATTTCCCTTCATGAGCTGGAGTTGGACTCCAGTAGAGGATGAGTCCATCCACTTCTATCATTTGAAATTATGGGAAAACAAAGCGGCAGATTTCGTATATGAAATATTCAACTGGGTGATGGTACCTCTACATGTCACTATTTTTGGTCACCCGCCACCCAGGATCTCGGATAGTATAGTGACGAATTTGAGAAGCATAGCTGACTGGTATGTAGAAGCTGAATTCTCATATCTCAGAGTTTTCGAGGCTTCTGTTCCTCCGCATGCATTACCATTATTCATCCTCGACAAGCTAGCTTGTCGAGAAGTTGCTAGACAAACAGTAATCAGTGGCATAAGCAAGGAGCTTAAGGGATACTCAAAGAAGGTATGGCCACATTTTCTTGTTCATTTAAATTCATATTCTTTGTTAGATTTCGGGCATGCTAAAGCTGAGGCAACAATACTGGAAGACCTAAAATTGGTCCCTATTGAATTCAAGAAGCATGATCCACAAAGGTTCGTGAGTAATCATTTGGCCAGTTGCGGACTCAAGAGATTTGAACACGAAAATTCACCCTCGGATGACATTTTCCGAGGCGTAAGGTCTTATGCCGAGATTTTAGCTCAGATACAAACCTTGGCACCTGAAGAGAGGGCCGATGTTCTGAAATTCCAAGAACATCGACGCAGTTGTCTTCCCACAGTATTATGGGGTGAGAGTCCAAGTACAGTGGAGGTGAAACAAAAAGATGTCGAAGGCTCCAAGGATGCGACTCTTGGTCAAGAAAAACACCAGGATGGGGGAGAGAAAACTAAGAATCTGAAAGCAGAGATAAAGACTCCCAAACCACCGAAGAAGCAGACTCCGGCTACTATTCCGGGACAATCAGCGAAGTAAATCGGAGATCCTATCACATCAGTTACTTCCTGGCAGTCAACTTAGGGAAATATTGATGCAGGGTGGATATTAAATGAAGAATTGAGGCCTATAAGGGTGGAAGAGCTCCCTCCAAATGAGTTCTTCTTTTGATAAGAAGAGAAAGGTAGTGGTAAAGAGAGAATTCTATCAGGAAGGGGAATCAACAGCCAAGAAATACAAAGTTAAGACTGATGGGAAAGACAAGATGAATGAACAATTCACGACAGAAATAACTGGGACATTAGGGGAATATGCCATGGCGAATCAATTCTCAGCCGGGGTTTTGAAAAACTAGCTGAAACGAAAAAATCGCCTCATCAAAACCCTAGAAGCCAGACTAGCCACTGCAGAGGAGGCCACCAAGGACTAGGCGAGTGTGGGGATAGAACAAGCAAGGTTGGGCGATAAAAGTGGGATAGATCTGCTCAATACTAAGCTCGAACAAGTAGAGCTGGTGGTTCAGAATGGTCAGATACAAGCGGGCCAGCAAAAATACTTGATCGAATAGCTACAGGCCAGTGTGGAAATTGCCGAAAGTAAATTTATAAATATCGGGATGGTCCAGTCTCAGGTGATGGATATTCGGAGCAGAGTTTCTGCGGCACAGCAAAATTTACTCACCAAGGTAGAGGCGATTTGGGACAACTGCTTTCTTGTAAATCAAGTTTTGGAAACTTTATCCGTTAGAGAAAGAGAAGATGGAGCACCACAGGTCACCTTTCAAGAGGCTGTGATAGCTACAAACAACAGGGAATCAGGAAGTACTCCTAGGTTTACCATTTCGGAGCAGACCAGAGGAAATATTATGTTAAAAGAATGGGAACAAAGCATCTCAGAAGGTAAGTTGCAAGCCAAGAGGGTAACGAAATCATTAGAAGAGGCTTTCAATTCTATAGATGGTAGCCTGCTAGGCATTGATAGCGGAGGTAATGCCGAGGCATTGATTCAAATGAATATGGAAAAAATCTCACTCGATTTAAATGAAAAAGAAGAAAGAGATTTGGTCGAGATCTCACAAGTGACTATGGTAGACATTGTCCAAATATATAAATGTATGATCAAACCAAGTGTGCAATTGTGCACTATCGACATCATGGACAGACAGATGGAAGACAGGTTGCCACAACTGGCCCGAGATTGTTACTCTTTTGAAGCCAATTGTCAAGCAGAACCGTCCAGGCTGATATCTCGGTTGGTAGAAAGGTGTGTCACTTGTACCGAGCATGTGCAAGGGAAAACTTCTGGCACCAAATAAAGACACAGAGAAAGAAATGGAATGATTTCTCTCCTCCTTATCATAACTGAAAATTTTGTAACAATTGAGATTCCATCTTATTGTAAAACTGTATAAATATACCATAGAAAGAAAGAAACCTGGCTGGACCTTTTTGTATCGATTGTAATAGAGGTTTTGCATTTTGAGATTTAATATAAAGCAAATTCGAAGATTCTCAATTCTGTCACGACTGTGTTATGAGTTTGTTTTCTTGTATCTCATATTTCGTTTCATTTCATATTCATAACTGGTGAATGCTTCGCTATAATTTAGTGCAACCTCTACTATAGTGAATGAATTTTGGTTTTCTATATTGTTTACTGTTTTTCCTCTGTACCAGCTATCAGCAGGTATAAGACCAGTCAACACTTTCAAAATTCTATATATATTTTATGCTTCATCGGGTTATTTCTTTACATTTTTCTTCTTCTATTTATACGTGAGATTCTCCCTTGATAGGAGCCTTACTCGATAGATAGCTAAATGTTTTCTCCCACCTCATAAATTTTATTAAAATATAACCCAGTTACGGGAAAGAGCCTTTGATTTGCACCCCATTTTTATTCCTGAAACCATAAACTCTCTTTTATATGACCAAAGTGAGACAACACTTAAATTCCCCCTGAGGTTTCCTTATTTTACTATTCCTCCATGACTGTCCCTGTACCAACATAGCCCAATATCGAACCCGGATTATTAAATCAAACGCACATTGCCTTGAACCTTTTCAATACCATTCTTAAAACAGCCACTACCTGGGTTGAACTTGAACGTTCATGGGCAGCGATTGAACAGGATATAAACATCCAAGAACAGTTGGAAGCTAGACAACACCAACGCAAAAATCATCCCTAGTTTCCCTTGCCGAAGGTTGATGTTTCTCTCTTCTCTACCCTTTACTCACTTTCAGATGCCTAGAAACTGTACTTCTAAGTCTTAAGTACAGACTCTGGAACAACACCCATCATCAATGACATCTTGGACAAGCTTTATAGATCACATTTCTCCACTAGACTTTATCTCCAAATTGGTTATCACTAAATTTAGATGAAGGAAGTACACATTTCTATTATTTACTTATGTACACATGAAGGACCTTATGAGTTTTTGGTGATGCCTTTTGGGCTTTTCAATGCTCCATACACTTTTCAAAGCCTCATGAACCAACTTTTATGGTACGTTTTCACTCCATGCACTAGCCACGCTTAAATACATTGAAAATATTTTGTAAGTTTCCTTGGTTTTATTGTTTACTAGAAACAAAAATGTGCATAGCTATGGTATAAATTTTACCCAATTAAAAACCTTTCTCAAAAAGAATTCCTAGACCCATCTGAGGAAATAGTCTCCCAGGTGAATATGTTGAATAAACCCATATGAGAAGTAGTGGTTCTAGTGAAATTTCATATTCAATGGACTCATCTAGAGGAAGGTTAGCAGAGAGAGGTGGATTTTTATCCTCACTGTCATCATCTGAAGAATAAACCAGAATAGGACCATAAGATGGCTCGCAAGTCGGAGATGGCATAAACAATGAATTAGGCTTGTAGGCCAAGATATTTTCATCAATATTAACATTTCTTTTAATATTATTTCATTGGAATGAGATTCAAGAAGTCTATATCCTTTTTGATCTTCAGAATATCCGACCAAGATGCACTTCTCAATTTTAGGCTATAAGGCTTTCCTTTTTTCATCGTGAATGTGAGCCCATGCTTCACTGCTTAAAACATGGAAGTGACTTACATATGGCTTAATTTTAGTCCATGATTCTTTTGAAGTTATATTTTTTAAATCCTTTATGGGAGTGTGATATACTATGTAATTGTGTAGAACCTCTTCTACCCAATAATAAATACTTAAGCATTTATATTGGATCATACAATTTTTCATTTCTTTTAATGTGTGATTCTTTCTCACAACGACACCATTTTTTGGTGGTGTATATGAAACAATATATTGAATCGAATGCCCTATGCAGTGCAGTAATTTGTGAATTTGTTGTTCACATATTCAAATCGATTATTTGTTCTCAACCTTGGAAGTTTATGTTCATATTGTTTTTCTACAAGGGCCTTGTAGGTGAAAAACATGTCAAAAACTTCACTCTTAATTTTTAAGAAATAAACCCAAGTGCATTTGGATTTAAGTAATCAATGAATGTTAATAAGTACTTGCACCCAGAGAAAGATGGAGAAGAAAGAAGGTCCCACACAAATAATTGTGAACACGATGCAAAGGGGTTGAGGCATGTCAAGGGGAATATTTGTCAAAAATATCCTTATGATGTTTACCAAAAACATATCCAACACAAACACCATCTCTGCAAGACACAAGAGGAACACTAGTAACCATATTTTGATTACATAGTTGTTGAAATGAGTGATAGATTATATGACCAAACAGTTCATGCCAATTTTTTCTCAAGTTATCAATATGAGAAACAAAAACTAATGGAAAAGATGAGGACCCAAAGTTGTCAAATTTGTACAACCTGATAATATCATCAACAATTTCAGTTTCTAGGACATGCTTAGGATCTTTTAAATCCTTTATTACAACTTGGCGAGTTCAAATCTCTACGATTTTACCTTCACCTGAATGTGTGATTTGATACATTGAGAGAATTTTTTAGGAAATACTTTGAACACATAATGAATCATTGAAATGACCATTATCTACTTGAATTGTTCTAGACCTTACAAAACTAAGAGATCTATCATCACCAACAAAAAAAATTTGGTGTTACCTTCATTAAGAGCATAAAAAATGGTTTTATTCATATACATATGATAAGATGCTCCATAATCAATAATTCACTCATCAAAAGAAGAAGTAGATGTTGCATTGAAGGAGAAACTAGAAGCAAAAAGTGCATGTCCATGAGAAGAAGAGTTATAAGAATAAGAATCAATATTGATCTTATGCTTCTTCATTGTTGTTTATGAGGCTTCCATCCTTTTAAAAAATTTCAACTCCAAATGACCATCTCACCCACAAAAATTTTAATGCCTTTTAGTATTCTTACTTTTTTATTTTGGTCCTTTGTCACCATTTGGAGTATAAGATGGATAAGAGGGTTTGGAACCCTTGTTTGTCTTGTTGTTGTGAGGATGTTTTTTCTTTGGATGATTGGGATTATTTTTCTGTTGGGCCACTAAGGATTTGTTAGATGTACATGAAGTGCTTACCAAGAGCTTATCTTACTCTTTAATCAAAGAATCACAAAATGACTCAATAGTAGGTTATGTGTATGAAACCCCTAGAGATTCTCCATCAACACAAAATATAGATACAAACAAAGAATATGAAATTCCAAGCTTAGAAATAATAAATATATGCATCGGTCATCATTTGGATCTATTTTGCAATCTTGAAGAAAAATTCTAAGTGTTTAAACTTAGAGAAATAATATTCTATGCAAGGGAAATCATACGTACTTAAGGTCATTAACTATTGTTCAATCTAGTGGGCTTGAATCACATTATGTTCACCAAATACTTTTTTCAACTTATCCCAAGCTTCATCTCAGTCATCAATGCCTTGAAGATGAACTGTAAATCAGGAGAGATGGGCATTCTAATTAGTCCACATGCATTTTCATTCTTATTAAATCATTTGGATTTATTTTCTACATCAGTGGGGGATTTTTCTTTTCCCAAGATAATCTGGTACAAACCTTTACTTCTTAGGACATCCTCCATATGGGATTTCCATGGAAAGTAGTTGGTATAGGTAACAAAAAGATCACTTTGAATATTCATATTAAGAATATGAAAATAATATGGATTCAAAAGATGAAATTGATTGTCTAGGTGGAAAGATCTTGAAAAATAGGTTGTTTAAATAAAAACAACACTGGAAACGGACTTCAAATTGAAAGTTATGTCATTCTAAAAAAAGGCATAAACAATATCCAAGGTGCCATGTATAAAGAAGAAGTTGGTCCACATGGTGATGGATTGACAATGAGGTGGTTGAGTAAAAAAAGTTCTCGTTATTCTCTAACTTTGCCTCTAAGCTCACTTTTATAAATAAGTTACTTATGAAGTGACTCACTTTTATAGAATAAGTGAGAATGATTTTTACAATGAAGTTACTTTATGAATTAAAGTTGTAGGAAAAAAGTAACTTAAAAAGGGAATATTAAAGTTACTTTACAGTGATTCACTTTTATAATTTAAGTGAAAATGACTTCACAATAAAGTTATCATATAACTCAAGGTTGCATGGAATTTTTCAAAAAATAACTTTAAAAAATAGACACTTGAACTCAAGACCTCTTAATAAATAAAGAAACTTTCAAGCAAGTGAGCTAAAGTAAAATATATAGAAATTATAATGGAGGGTTTTATTTATTTTTTTATTCTAAGTGCACACTTACCCCAAAAAATCATGTTTTTTACTGAAAAAAACTTTATCACAACCACACAAAAAAACAAGAGAATTTTTTCTGAATCTCAACAATAATGGGGTTAGATATCTATTAGCTTACCTAGAAAATGCAATTTTTCTCTCTATTTTTTATTTTTTGAGATTGCACAAAGCGCAGAGCAAAGAGCATACGCTAAAGAGAGAAAACTTTCCACTTTGTTTTTGTTTTTCTAAGATCACATAGAAAACACAACAATGAGCATACGAAAACCAAAAAGAGTAGAAAACTAAAAATAAAAATAGAAAACCGAAATATTAATTCTGTAAAAAAAATAAAATTAAATGGTGTATTCAGACTTTATACTATTGGAAATATAACTGAGAGGGGGGGGTGAATCAATTATATATATATATATATATATATATATATATATATATATAATGTTGAAACTTTTCTCGTGTTTTCTTTTTATTCTTTCTAGATTATTATTTAATGTGTTGTTGATAACTTAACATGCATAGATATATAATGATCAATCATACAAAATACACAAAGACACTGATTTTCCTAAGGAAACCTATAAAGGGTAAAAACCTCTTCTTCTTGATATGATAAGTAATCTTTACATTGAGTAATATTTACATTATCATACTTATGATCTCCAACTTATTGTGAGGCTGCCACCTCTGTTTTGCAAGCTACAACTTGCTAAGAGAACCAACTCTTCTCTAGCACCCACTAGAAGGAAGCACCAACTCCCTAAGTGTTCCAGTACCAGATAGATGGAAGCACCAACTTCCAGTCACAAAGGCACGACCTATATAACAGGGAACAATAGTTTTCCCTTGCCTCACCCTGCCACCCTGGTTTTTCTGGCTGCAACCAGATGGAAGCTACAACTCCTTGTGTTCAAGAACCCACTTGAACCTCTAAGGACAACAATCCTCCCTACCACCTCCCTACCACCTTGAAATCTAAAACTTTGCTTTAAGTGTTGTATTACAATGAGACAATGTTTATTCAAAGACTTACTAGTCACTTCATTGTTCTGCTACACTGAATTTCTCTACCTCAATCAATGTCTCTCTGCTTGCATATTCTTGAACTTTCTGATCTTCTGCTCTAACTCTGCATGTGCAACTCATCCTAATTTTTCTATCTCAGATATACATTCTTGTTCCCTGCTTCTCCTCCTCTTTTTATCTTGTAGACTTCATACTTCTACCTTCATGAATAACTCCCAATAATCGCAGGACCAATCTCTTCTCTGTTCTACATTTTTATAGTCTCTGTGCACCTTATGCATGCTTCATGTGCTATCCCACTGCATACACTTCACTGTGTTCATCATCACTGGCCCTTCTCCTGAGATCCTTTGGATTTACTGATTGTAATAGTATTCGACCCATTTCCATCTGTCAGTCGACTCTATGATGAGTCTACACTCCACTGGCAGTTTCCTCGAGACTCTTTGTCTTCTCTGTCGATCACCTTGAAGACTCTTCGAATTATCTGGCAAAATCCTTCAGTGGTCTTTAACAGTTACACCGAGGCTCTTCGGCTCCTCTGGAAGTCACCCTACAACTCCTCAAATTCTCTGGAAGTTACTGAGAGAACCTCCGTGCGTTCATGCATTTTGGTGCCTTCTCTCTTCCTGAGGAAAACTTCACAGTGGGTGTTTTAGCCTTTCTGGCTAAGCCCTTTCCTTTCACATGTGGCCTTAGGTAGTGAACAAATGCCTATTCAGAAGTTGTTTCATGATTTTTCATTTAGGGATATCTAGCTGCGAGTTGCCTCACTCCAAATCTGAAATGGAGCCTAGATTTGCTTGCTCCTTCCCCTCACTTCCATTGATATGACCACTGGGTGTGACCACAACCCCATTTGAAAGTGCATTTCGCAATTTCAGACTTTGGGGATTCCCCAGTGAGTCCCTTGACTCCTCTAATTCTTGGTTCCCAGAATGGAGCATAGCTATGCTAGCTCCTTCCATTCATGTGACCACTGGCGGTGACCAGGGGCCAAGTCTAAAAATGCATTTCCCAATTCGTGTTTTGGGGATTCTGTGAAGAGTCGTCTCGACTCTTCATGTCGCAAACTCCGAAATGGAGCTTGGATTCTCTAGATCTGCTCTCCATCTCTCGATGATGTGACCATGAGTTATGATCACTCACTAATCAAATGAGTGCTTCTCTCTCCAGATCAACGATCCACATAATTCTGTGATCCAACGACTATGATCATGTCACGACCTCACATATTGTGAGTTCCCTCAACAATGCCTTTGTGTAACGAACCTCCTCGTTACGACAACTACTCTAGTGCCAGGTGCAAGTTTTTTTTTTTTTTTTTTTT
>ML779003.1:958659-977772 GCA_009831015.1 Picea engelmannii | reverse complement strand
CTTCAGGTGATTTCGGACCCCCCCTCCCAATACCACTTACCACCTCAGGGAGGGTCCATAATACCACTTTTCCCCCAAAAACCGCCCTCCCCCAAAAACTCAAAACCGCCATTTTTTCCATTTTGACCAGTTTTTTTTCTGTGAAGGATTCCAAGAAAAATAAAATAAATTTTAGAAAAAAGAGAGAGTTTTTTCTCTATAATGGGATGAGGAACAAAAACCTCTCTCATTTTTTTCATAGGTGCCAGCATATGGGAGAATTGAATCTATCTTTCAGCCTCATTTTTTGGATTTTTGGTTTTCCTATTACAGTCCCAATTTTGAGGGAGATGTTATGGCGAGATGGAGGCGAATTTGGTGAAACCAAAGGATTTTTTTGTCTCGAACATGCCCATATATGATAAAATCCTTCATTTTTTCCCAGGTGTCATAATTGAAGAGAAAGAGATGTCTATGCGGACCCCTTTTTTGCAGAAATTTGGCTCGTTTTTCATGGCGGATAGTTTTAGGATTTTTGGGGATTTGTTGCTATTTTTGGCTGAGGTGGTTGAATTCAACTTTGAAAACTTGTTGGGGGATCTCTCCTATTTATTTATGTGAGTTTAATTTAAAATATTTTATTATTGAGCTCGGGATTCATGCCCCACAGGGGATAGATTGTAATTTTCTTGATGACTTTCCAGAAATAAAAAATTGTAGTTGTAGGATTCTTGTGTTAGACTCACTAGTGATGTTTTTCTATGATTAACTATTTTCTTGCTCTGTTAATCCATTTGATGTTTTTCCTGATCCAATCATTGAAAGAAATATTACGAACAAAACTTGTTTTTTGCACTCTGTTTCTGGTCTTTTAATGGTCTACATGTTTTCGTCTGAAGTTGAGCATAGGAATTCTTATCTGCTCCTCTGCTTGGTGTATTTTCCATTCTTTTCCTCTCCTCCACTTTCATTTAACTCAATTTGATCCAACATTATTTCTATCCTGCCCTGTGGTGACAATCTTTACATCCGAGATAGATCCATTTTCAGAAAGGTAGACCCCATGGCCCAATGAAAATTCAAGTTTCCAATCTCCCAAACACCTCAATTCTAAAAATCCAAACTCTGAAATCATTATCTAGCCTAATATATATTCAAACAATTCTATATCAAATAGAGAGATCCCTCTCTGAGTCTTAGAGGGCTAGATCCAATACTCGAAGTGGTTTTGATGTTGCTTCTGTGACTGCCTCCACAGCCTTGGGCAAATTACAAGGTGCTAACACCTACCACCCTGAAATCTAAAACTTTTCTTTAAGTGTTCTATTACAGTGAGACAATGTTTATTCAAATACTTACCAGTCACTTCACTGTTCTGCTACACTAAGTTTATCTGCCTCAATCAATGTCTCTCTTCTTGCATCTTATTGAATTTTCTGATCTTATGCTCTAACTCTGCATGTGCAGCTCAACCTACGTTTTTTGTCTCAGATATACATTCTTGTTCCTTGCTTCTGCTCCACTTTTTCTCCTGTAGAATTCACACTTCTACCTGCATGAATCACTCCCAATAATCGCAGCACCGATCTCTTCTTTATTCTACATTTTTATAGTCTCCATGCACCTTGTGCATGCTTCATGCGTTATCCCACTGCATACACTTCACTGCATTCATCATCACTGAATCTTCTCTTGAGATCCTTTGGCTTTACTGACTATAACATTATTCGACCCATTTCCATCTATCAATCAAATCTATGATGAGTATACACTCCACTGGCAGTTTCCTCGAGACTCTTTGTCTTCTCTATCGATCACCCTGAAGACTCTTTCAATTCTCTGGAAGAAACCATCAGTGGTCTCTAACAGTTACACCGAGGCTCTTTGGCTCCTCTGGCAGTCACCCTACAGCTCCTTAAATTCTCTGGCATATGCAATCACTTCATTTTGGCAATTACTGAGAGAACCTCCACGCGTTCATGCATTTTGGTGCCTTCTCTCTTTTTAAGGAAAGTTTCAAAGTGGGAGTTTTATCCTTTCTGGCTAAGCCCTTTCCTTTAACATGTGGCCTTAGGCAGTGACCAAACGCTTATTCAGAAGTCATTTCATGATTTCATGTTCCGGGATATCCAACTACAAGTTGCCTCACTCCACTCATGAAACTCTGAAATGGAGCCTAGTTTTGCTAGCTCTTTCCCCTCACTTCCATTGATATGACCACTGGGTGTGACCACAGCCCCATTCGAAAGTGCATTTCATGATTTCACACTTCGGGGATTCTCCATTGAGTCCCTTGAATATTCTAATTCCTCGTACCCAGAATGGAGCCTAGCTACACTAGCTCCTTCCATTCACGTGACCATCGGAGGTGACTAGGGGCTAAGTCTGAAAATGCATTTTGCAATTCGTGTTTCATGGATTCTGTGAAGAGTCATCTCGACTCTCCATGTCACAAACTCTGAAATGGAGCTTGGCTTCTCTAGCTCTACTCTCTAGCTCTCGACGATGTGACCACGAGTTATGATCACTCACCACTTAAACAAGTGCTTCTCTCTCCAAATCAACGGTCCACAGCATTCTGTGATCCAACGGTTGTGATCATGTCATGACCTTGCATATTAGGAGTTCCCTCAACACTGCCTTTGACTTTCCAGATTTTCGAGTCAGTGAAATCCCAATCGCTTGCAACGTGTCCTCTGGCTCCAATGAGTAGGATCATTTCACGACCTTCCATATCGCAAGTTCCAACAACTCCTTCCTCTGGAATTCCCGATCTACGAAATGCCGAAATGGATCCATATCAGATCAACGTTTGATATTTCTTGTTGATACAATGGCTCATATCTTTTCACAATTTCACATATCCCGAGTTGGAAGGTTAGGCCCCTCCTTCCTTTGACCTTTCAGTCAGCGAAATACTAATCTATAGCCACGTGTCCTGTCTGAATATGGATGGTCCTCCTGCTTTCAGAATTTTGTAAGCCCACTTCACCTTGCACTTTAAAGATCATGCAGGTTCTCCTAGATCCAATGATGATCGGTCCCCATGCTCGGATCTAATGCCCGAGATCTATCCTCTATCTGCACGCTACTCCTATCTGGACTTATGATGTCTTCCGAACCCGTTTTCCATCAAATGACAGGTGCACTCTGCCTGTGTTGTATACCTATGTTCTTCTTTCCTGTAACCATACCATGTTGTTCTTGCCATCAATGACAAGCACGCTTTGCTTGTAAACATGCCAACATATACCTCTGGATGGGACAAAAAGGGTTGTGTCATAGGAAAATAGAAACCTTTTCGAGTGAAACAAAAAATGTTTTCAACTGAAGTAAACATTGCAAAAACAATTTAATATTACACTTGGCCCATAAAATCATAGAAACAACAAAACCTAGAAATGCATAAAAATAGGTTCAAGATCTTGATCTACAATGGGAGTGGGTCTTCAAACAGGCTCTAATACCATGCTTGACAAAAAAAGGCATTCCCACACAGGAAAAACACATCCAATAACCACTAACACAAGCATATCAAAGATCCATGCGTCGAGGTTTTTACGTGGTTAAAACCCTTGAAGAGGGAAATAGTCTATGGCCCCAACCAACATGGCCACTTAAGGTAATATATGAATTTAAAAGAAAAATATTTTGCAAAATATTTAGCATAATCAATCATCAATGAATGAATCTCCATGCTCTTTAAATAGAGATCATGGACCAATTAGGTGTTAAGACACAGATCAATATAGTCATTAGGCTAAAGGAGAATATGAGTAGTTAAATCATTATATGTATAGAACATATCGTAACCATTGGATTACATAAATACAAATAAATACTAAAGAAACATACTAAGAAACTCACTTTTACGTAAATACACATTATACCAAGTTAATTTTAACTAACTCCTAAGCATCTAAATGTCCTAAAACATGATATACTCTGCAACAAAATGACTTAAGGAATAAAGGAAATTTTTCTTTGGTTCATCAGTCTACTTTAAATTCATAGGTGTTAATAGAATTTCATTCTTCTCCCACTGTAGTTCACTTTGGCTTTCAAAAAGCATATGGATGAGTTAAGAACTCATTCTTTTAGGCTGGCATGAAGAAGTACATATGTATATTTGTAGCTAAATGTGTGTCATTTCAAAGGAGCAAGGGTGAAACTCTGAAGACCCATGTAACATTGTAGCCTCTACTAATAACTACAACCATATGGGTTTGTATTTTCATAGACTTTTGTAGTTGGGATCCCTAAAGTATGGAAGAAATGTATCTTCATGGCAGTTGTTGTTTGTCTTTCTAAATATTCCCACTTTTGTGTTTTACAACACCTATTACACAAGTCTTAACGAATCATATTTTTTTATTACATGGCATGCCTATGCCATTTTGAAGGATCATGATCCTAACTTCACCAATGAATTCTGGTGGGAGTTGTTTGAACTGCAGAGCACCCAATTAAAAATGAGCATTATTTATCACCTCCAAACAAATGGTTAGAGAGAGGTGGTCAATAAGTACCTAGAGACTTATTTGAGATGTTTTACATTAGACTATTTGGGTTGTGGTTTTAGTGGCTCCCATTTGCAAAATGGTGGTACAATGCCACTTATTATGGTGCAACCAAAATGTCATCCTTTGAGGTTGTTTATAGACAAAAAATTCCATTTGTAGCCTCATACTTACCAAGTACAAACGAGGTTCACGAAGTGGATATCAGTCTTAATACTAGAGCTAGCATTATTCATATAGTTAAGGACAATTTGTTCTTGACTCAAAATAGAATGAAGCAACTGTTGGATTACTGAGAGAGGGGGTGTATCAGTAATAGATAAATTTAATCCTTTTTAACCATAATATGCAAGTTTTATATTTCTTTATGATCAATGTAACATTATCATCCAATATTTGCAAAGTAGATAAACAATCAACAAATGAGCAATCAAACAAATACATAGTACACTAGTGTTTTACATGGAAACCCAAAGCGGGATAAAACCACAGAATGATTTTTCTTATATGTATTTAAGAATTACATTCATTGGAAGAACAATCTTCCTTTGTTTTCCATCTGCAACTGGAAGGAGGCTCCAAACCCCTAGTTTCTCGGGCTACAACCCGAGGGAAGCTCCAACTCCCTAATTCTCTAGCTACAACCAAAAGGAGGCTACAACCCCCTATGTTCTTCGGCTACAACTGGAAGGTGGCTATAACCAACTATCCTTAACCCATCCAACCGCCCTAACATATAAGTAGAATGATGGAACCACTGTCACACTATCACTGTGAGATATACCATTGTAAAACTGTACCAACATGTACCACTGACCTACAACCAACCTGTACTACTACCCTGCAATCAACCTGTACTTGAATTGAGCATGTACCAAACAAATACAACAGGTACACGGACTATATTTCTACAACACGCGTATGTATTCACCCTATATATACACCATCCCGCATATGTACGCGATCTATCTATTATGTAGCCTTTGTATTCCTTCTGGAACTAGGGTTTTCTTTCTTATGAAAACTTATGACCCTCTACAGCATCTTTCACATAGATTTCCAACCTATAACTGTGTCCAGATTGTAACTGTACCCTTTTCATACATCCTCATACATAACCTTTACCCAAAGACTCTATATCTCTCTCTAGTCATGTGCCAAAATAAGTGTGTGTTATCATGAACCAGTATAATAACCTTCACATGAACTAGACATAAAACCCTTTATGATATTCATCCTTTCAATACTTCAGCCACTTCATGTATCACAAGAACACTTAACCATATGCCAAGAAATAAAAGATGTTCCTCAAATCTAACAATGATAAATATTGATTATACCGGCACTATATTTCTATAGATCTGACTTATACAAAAGATCCCATGGAGCCACTAATATCTCTAGGGAGAATCCTCAAATCTTCATAACCATTTCTCATGCATACATCAAAATCCATCTACTCATAGAAATAATACATACCTTTTATACCAGTGGATAGATTTTATGTATCTGATCACTACAAACCTTCCTGAGAGCTTTCTCTCAGAATCTAAAACCTTGGCTTCTTCATCTCCTCAAGTTTCCATGGCTTTTCCCTCACGTATGCATCATGTTATACTTGCAGCCTGCATGCTTACGTGCTCTATTATACTGGTAGCCCATGTATGTACATGCTCTGTTGTATTGTTAGCCCATGTACACCTCAGAACTTAGGATTTTTCATTATTCTCTGTAGTTCTAAAACTTTCGTCATCAACCCTTCGTGCTACATCAGACTTTCACAACTCCAGATATATCAATGAGTACCTGTAATAGGCCTTACACAATAATAAATATTCAATATGCTCAATTAATAATAATGAGAGAGCCTTGCCTCTTATTTATACTTCCATGTAGCTTCCTCAAGGGGTTACCTTCTAACCAACTTAACCCACTTTCCTTATTTTAGGACTAACCCACTTAACATAACCATTTTCCACAAATAGTAAGTTCTCCACTAACTTTATTATTTAAATAATTTCTTTTGCAACCATTTTGACTTATCCATAAAGTAAACTCACCACTTCTTGTTGCAACCATTTTATTATTTAAATAATTACTTCTTTGCAACCATAAAGGTATTGATTTTTGAACAACCACAGTCAACATACCAACCACATTTCTTATGCTTAGCTTGTAGAGCGAGTGTGTATTCTTCATTGTTATACCGATTCTTCTTTCTTATCCATGTTCTCTTCTAAGGTTCTTGTCTGTGACTGTTGTTGTTCTTTTGTGGTTCTCTATGAGGAACTGTCATTCAACACGCTTTAGCCATGTGTCCAAAGTTGTTGCACTTGTAGCATTCCATTTCAGTGCTCAATGATTCAAAATTGTTGTAGTTTCTTCTCTATGTATCACTAGGCCTTATTAGATAACAATTTTGTGTATGACTTTAAAATTTGTTTATGTTCCTTCTATTAGCTCTGCAAATTACATATTTATGTCCAAAATTATTGCATGCATAACATAAACCCAAATTCATAGTTTCATACATGGGTGTTGAATATATTTTGAAAAGAGTTACTCTTGAATCCTTCTTCTTCATGACACCTGTTTGTTTCTGACGATCGTTGATTTTGAAATATGAATCTTCTTGGTGGAGGAGTGTCCCTGTGATCTTCCTTGTAGAACTTCCTATCCCCTTTGATTGTTTATGCATAGCTTTTTGGATATGTTTATTGTTCTGTCGTTTTGGAGCTTGATCCCTTTTCTGTCCGATTGTATCCATGTTCAGACTTGTCATGATGAGTCATTTAACTGTTGATAATGTCATCCAAAACTTTTGAGTTATTCTGTATATTTTTCTTTTGAAGATCCTTTCTCAATGTGACAAATCTCTTCTTCCAAATTTCCAATGATCCTGTCTCTTTCTTCTAACTGTTCTTTGAGTGATTCTTCAATTATTTTATCTTTTTCTATTTGAACCTTCAATTTTGTGATCATTTGTTCTAGCTCTTCAGTGTCTTCTTTCTTGTCTAGTTCTGCTTGGAGCTTCTTGTCTTTCTTCTTTTCTCTTTTTATAACTTCTATGTCACTCAACAATTATTCTCGCTAGTCAAATTTTGGCTCTTCATATTCTTCTTTGGTGTCTTCTTTATCACAGTCTTTTATTTCCATGAATATAATTATTTCTATCTTACTTTCAATGACTTCATCTTCATATGATGAGGAGATGTCTTCTTTGGTGCACCAACTTTTCTTGAAAACTTTTTTTTTGGTTCTTTTACCTTTATATGTTTGTTTTCTATTTGAGTAATCTTCATCATTCCTTTTCTTATGAGGACATTTTTTAGCAAAATGACCAATACCATCATAATTAAAACAAATCAATGGAGGATTACCTTTATACCTGTCGTTGGTTCCCTTGTACAATCTTATGACAAAGTTGGCCACTTCTTCATCATCTTCCGAGATGTCACTGTTGCTGCTATATTCTTTTTCTTTTTTCTTTCCCTTTTTCTTTGACCTTTTGGATGCTTTGAAAGTTTCTTCTTTTATATCTAAATTTTCCTATTCATTTCTCATTTCATATGTTGTGAAGTTTCCATGTAGTGTGTCCATGCTTATTAAGTCTAGATCTTCTCTTTCTTCTAGTGTTGATATCTTAGGATCAAATCTCATAGGAAGAGATCTTAGTACCTTTTGAACAATTACAAATTCTTTAATTTCTTCTCCCTATCCTATGATTGCATTCACTGTTTCATCGACTCATAAGAAGTAAACTGCAATATTATCATCTTCCTTCATCTTTAGTTATTTGAATTGACCTTGTAAGTTTGAAGCTTTGCTGCTTTGACTTTTGAATCTCCTTCATAAATATTTTGAAGTTTTTCCTAAGTCTCTTTAGCGGATTTACAATGTACAACTTTGGTATATATCGATTCACAAGGACCATTCAGAAGTGCATTTGTGGCTTTGGAATTATTTAGACTGAGTTTCATTGCTCTTTCATTTGTTGGAAGAACTACTATTTCTTTATATCCATCTACAACTGATTGCCAAATTTCAAATCCCTATGCCTGTATATATGTTTTCATCCTTCTTCTCCAGAATGCATATTTTTGTCCATCAAACTGTGGTATTCCATTTTTATACATGTTATTCCTCTCCATGATCTACCTTTCAGTGGTTAACCTAATTTCTGAAGGAACCTTCTCTGATACCATTTGTTGGATTACTAGGAGGGGGTGAATTAGTAATAGAGCAATTTAATCCTTTTTAACCATAATATGCAAGTGTTATATTTCTTTATGATAAATGTAGCATTATCATCCAATAGTTGCAGAGTAAATAAACAATGAAGAAATGAGCAATCATACACATACATAGTACACCAGTGTTTTACGTGGAAACCCAAAGTGAGAGAAAACCACATAATTCTTTGTCTTATATGTCTTTAAGAATTACATTCATTAGAATCACCAACTTCCTTTTTTTTCCAACTGCAACTCGAAGGAGGCTCCAACCCCCTAGTTTCTCAGGCTAAAACCTGAGGAAAGATACAACTCCCTAATTCTTTGGCTACAACCCCCTATGTTCTCCAGCTACAACCGGAAGGTGGGTACAACCACCTATCCTTTCCCCATCCAACCACCCTGATGTAGAAGAAGAATGATGGAACCACTATCACACTATCACTATGAGATATACCACTATAAAACTGTACCAACCTATACCACTGACCTGCAACCAACCTGTACTACTTCCCTGCAATCAACCTGTGCCTGAACTAAGGATGTACCAAACAAATACAATATGTATGTGACCTGTAGTTCTGCAGCACGCGTATGTACACACCCTATATATACATGAGCCTGCGGATGTACAGGACCTATATGTTATGCAACCTGTGTATTCCTTCTAGAACTAGGATTTTCTTTCTTATGAAAACTTCTCACCCTCTGTAGCCTCTTTCACATAGATTTTCAACCTATCACTGTGTCCATATTGTAAAGGTACCCTGTGCGTACATCCGCATACATAACCTTTACCCAAAGACTTTATATCTTTCTCTAGTCATGTGCCAAAATAAGTGTGTGTTATCATGAACCAGTATAATAACCTTCACATGAAATAGACATAAAACCCTTTATGATAGTCACCCTTTCAATACTTCAGCCACTTCATGTATCACAAGAACCCTTAACCATATGCCAAGAAATACAAGATGTGCATCAACTCTACCAATGATAAATATTGATTATACCAGCACTATATTTATGTCAATCTGACTTATACAGAAGATCCCATGGAGCCAAAGGGAGAATCCTCAAATTTCCATAAACATTTCTCATGCATACATCAAAATCCAACTACTCATAGAAATAAGACATAAATTTTGAACCAGTGGATAGATTTGATGTATCTGATCACTACAAACCTTCCTGGGAGCTTTCTCGCAGAATATAGAACCTTGGCTTCTTCATCTCCTCAAGTTTCCATGTCTTTCCCTCATGTATGCATCATGTTATACTGACAACCCATGTGAATACGCACTCTATTATACTTGTAGCCCGTGTATGTACGCGCTCTATTGTATGGTTATCCTGCATACACCTTAGAACTTACGGTTTTTCAATATTCTTTGTAATTCAAAAACTTTCACCGTCAAACCTTAGTGCTACCTCATACTTTCGCAACTCCAGATATATTAATGAGTACCTACAATAAGTCTTACACAATAATAGATATTCAATATGCTCAATTACTACTAATGAGAGAACCTTTCCTCTTATTTATACTTCCATGTAGCAACTGTTGGATTACTGAGAGAGGGGGTGTATCAGTAATAGAGAAATTTAATAATTTTTAACCATAATATGCAAGTTTTATATTTCTTTATGATCAATGTAACATTATCATCCATTAGTTCCAAAGTAAATAAATAATTAACAAATGAGCAATCAAACAAATACACAGTACACCAGTGTTTTACATGGAAACCCAAAGCGGGATAAAACCACAGAATGATTTTTCTTATATGTATTTAAGAATTACATTCATTGGAAGAACCAACTTCCTTTTTTTTCCATTTGCAACTAGAAGGAGGCTCCAAACCCCTAGTTTCTCGGGCTACAACCTAAGGGAAGCTCCAACTCCCTAATTCTCTAGCTACAACCAGAAGGAGGCCACAACCCCCTATGTTCTTCAACTACAACTAGAAGGTGGCTACAACCAACTATCCTTGCCCCATCCAACCACCCTAACATATAAGTAGAATGATGCAACCATTGTCACACTATCACTGTGAGATATACCATTGTAAAACTGTACCAACATGTACCACTGACCTGCAACCAACATATACTACTACCCTGCAATCAACCTGTACCTGAACTGATCATGTACCAAACAAATACAACATGTACACGACCTGTATTTCTACAACACCCGTATGTATGCACCCTATATATACACCAGTTAACACGATCTATCTGTTATGTAGCCTGCGTATTCCTTCTGGAACTAGGGTTTTCTTTCTTATGAAAACTTATGACCCTCTGCAACATCTTTCACATAGATTTCCAACCTATCATTGTGTCTAGATTGTAACTGTACCCTGTGCATACATCCTCATACATAACCTTTACCCAAAGACTCTATATCTCTCTCTAGTCATGTGCCAAAATAAGTGTGTGTTATCATGAACCAGTATAATAACCTTCACATGAACTAGACATAAAACCCTTTATGATATGCATCCTTTCAATACTTCAGCCACTTCATGTATCACAAGAACACTTAACCATATGTCAAGAAATACAAGATGTGCCTCAAATCTAACAATGATAAGTATTGATTATACCAGCACTACATTTCTATAGATCTGACTTATACAAAAGATCCCATGGAGCCACTAATATCTCTAGGGAGAATCTCAAATCTTCATAACCATTTCTCATGCATACATCAAAGCCCATATACTCATAGAAATAATACATACCTTTTAAACTAGTGGATATATTTGATGTATCTGATCACTACAAACCTTCCTAGGAGCTTTCTCTCAGAATCTAAAACCTTGGCTTCTTCATCTCCTCAAGTTTCCATGGCTTTTCCCTCACGTATGCATCATGTTATACTTGCATCCTGCATGCGTACGTGCTCTATTATACTAGTAGCCTGCGTATGATTCTTAAAGGCTTACCTTTGAAGTGGTTTTGTAAAGATGTGTGACACTTGTTCTTTTGTGCCCACATATTCAACTCTGTTGTTATTTTCTGCAGCCTATTCTCATAGAAAGTGATACTTGATTGGAATTTTCTTTCTCTTGGAGTGAATCATCGGGTTCTTTGAGGTATTGATGGTCATTGTATTATCATGATATATTGCAATGGGCTCATCATACTCAACTTGTATATCTTTTAGAGTTTGTTTCATCCATAGAACATGTGTACAACATTATGTTGTTGTAATATACTCTGCTTCGGCTATAAATAAATATATTGATGATTGTTTCTTGGTTAGCCAAGATACCAAACACTCAACCAAGTAGAACGTGGCTCCACAGGTGCTTCGCTAGTCATCAATGCAACCTGCCCAATGTGCATATGTGTAGGAAATAAGTGATAGATCCTTTCCTTTTGGATACCATAATCCAAAATCTTATGTTCCTTTCATATATCTACAAATCCTCTTCACTGCTAAGACATTTGATTCCTTTGGTGTTGCTTGAAATCGTGCCACCTGTCCAACTGCCTGCATTACATCTTGTCTGGATGATGTCACATATAGTAAGCTACAAATCATTGACCTTTATTGCCTATGATCTGTATACTTTGAATCATCATCTTTTCTCAACTTGCAACTGGTTTGCATGGGAGTGATAACTGGTTTGAAATATTCCATTCTGAACATTTTTAGCATTTCTCTGATATACTTAGTTTGATAAATAAAACTTCCTTGGTTGATTTGACATATATGAAGACCCAAAAAGAAGGATAGTTCTCCGAGTAATGACATTTCAAATTCATTCTGCATATCCTTTGCAAATTTCTGGCTTAACCTGTTATCATCACTTCCAAAAATAATATCATCAACATAAACTTCAATTAATAAAATATTATCTTGAGTTACCTTGATGTAGAGGTTGTTGTATGCACTTCCTTTGATGAACCCTGCCTACTGTAGATATTTATCCAGTCTAGAGTACCATGCTCTAGGAGCATGTTTTAGACCATACAAGGCCTTATTCAATTTACACACATAATATGCATTATTGTATAATCATCAACTAATAACATAAAGTATTTCTCACCTTTTGAACCCTTTGTTGTAGTTGGTCCAACTAGATCAATATGTACAATTTCCAGTGGTCTTGTCGTTGAATATTCCTTTGATTTGAACTTGGTCTTTGTTTTCTTTCCTTGTTGACAGTGTTTGCATAAAGTATTGGTTGGTTTCGTGATCTGGGACATTTCTCTAACTGCTTCCTTTTTTCTAACTTTGACAAGGTTATCAAAGTTTATGACCCATTCTTCTATGCCATAGCCAACCTTCATCTTCCTTTCCTAGACAACACTTTTCATTTCCAATTTCACTTAATACATATATGTTACTTGAAGTTCTTGCAGTTGTTGCAATCAATTTTCCTGAACCTTCTTTTCTTATCTCGCACTTCCATGAATCGAAAGTAATTTTATGACCTTGGTCACACATTTGACTTACACTTAGAATATTATGTTTCATATCTTCCATTAGTAGAATATTTTATGCCTTGGTATTTTTGTTTCCAATTTTGACTGTGCCTTTTCCAATGATTTTAGTTGAATCATCATTTCTGAAAGAGACTCATCCATATCTTTCCTTTATTAATGTAAGAAACATGTCTTTATCACCTATCATGTTTTTTGAACAACCACTATCAACATACCAACCACATTTCTTATACTTAGCTTGTAGAGCGAGTGTGTATTCTTCATTTTTATACTGATTCTGCTTTCTTATCCATGTTCTCTTCTAAGGTTCTTATCTGTGACTATTGTTGTTATGCTGTGATTCTCTAGGAGGAATTTCCATTCAACACGCTTTGGCCATGTGTTCAAATTTGTTGCACTTGTAGCATTCCATTTCAGTGCTCAATGATTCAAAATTGTTGCAGCTTCTTCTCTATGTCTCACTAGGCCTTATTAGATAACCATTTTGTGTATGACTTTAAAAGTTGTTTGTGTTCCTTCTATTAGCTCTACAATTTACATATTTATGTCCAAAATTATTTCATGCATAACATAAACCCAAAAGGATAGTTTGATACATGGGTGTTGAATATATTTTGAAAAGAGTTACTCTTATGAATCCTTCTTCTTCATGACACCTGTTTGTTTCTGACGATCATTGATTTTGAAATCTGAATCTTCTCGATGGAGGAGTGTCCTTGTGATCTTCCTTGTAGACCTTCCTATCCCCTTTGATTGTTTCTGCATAGCTTTTTGGATATGTTTATTGTTCTGTCGTTTTGGAGCTTGATCCCTTTTCTGTCTGATTGTGTCCAAGTTTGGACTTGTCATGATGAGGCCTTTGACTGTTGATAATGTCATCCAAAAATTTTGAGTTGTTCTGCATATTTTTCTTTTGAAGATCCTTTCTCACTGTAACGATCTCTTCTTCCAAATTTCCAATGATCCTATCTCTTTCTTCTAACTGTTCTTTGAGTGATTATTCAATTATTTTATCTTCTTCTATTTGAACCTTCAATTTTGTAATCATTTGTTCTAGCTCTTGAGTGTCTCCTTTATTGTCTAGTTCTGCTTGGAGCTTCTTGTTTTTCTTCTTTTCTCTTTTTATAACTTCTATGTCACTCAACAATTCTTCTCGCTAGCTAACTTATGGCTCTTCATATTCTTCTTCGGTGTCTTCTTTATCAGAGTCCTTTATTTCCATAAATATAATTCTTTCTGTCTCACTTTCACTGACTTCATCTTCATATGATGAGGAGATGTCTTCTTTGGTGCATAAACTTTTCTTGAAAACTTTCTTTTTGGTTCTTTTACCTTTACATGTTTGTTTTCTATTTGAGTAATCTTCATCATTGCTTTTCTTATGAGGACATGTTTTAGCAAAATGACCAATACCATCACAATTAAAGAAAATCAATGAAATATTACCTTTATACCTATCGTTGGTTCCCTTGTACAATCATATGACAAAGATGGCCACTTCTTCATCATCTTCCGAGATGTCACTATTGTTGCTATATTCTTTTTATTTTTTCTTTCCCTTTTTCTTTGACCTTTTGGATTCTTTGAAAGTTGCTTCTTTTATATCTGGATTTTCCTGTTCAGTTCTCATTTCATATGTTGTGAAGTTTCCATGTAGTTCATCCACGCTTATTAGGTCTAGATATTCTCTTTCTTCTAGTGTTGATATCTTAGGATCAAATCTCATCGGAATAGATCTTAGTACCTTTTGAACAATTACAAATTCTTTAATTTCTTCTCCCAATCCTATGATTGTATTCACTGTTTCATCAAATCATAAGAAGTAAACTGCAATATTCTCATCTTCCTTCATCTTTAGTTGTTTGAATTGACCTCTGTAAGTTTGAAGCTTTGCTTCTTTGAATTTTGAATCTCCTTCATAAATATTTTGAAGTTTATCCCAAGTCTCTTTAGTGGATTTACAATGTACAAATTTGGTATATACCGATTCACCAAGACCATTCAGAAGTGTATTTGTGGTTTTGGAATTATTTAGACTAAGTTTCATTGCTCTTTCATTTGTTGGTGGAACTGCTAGTTCTTTATATCCATCTACAACTGATTGTCAAATTTAAAATCCGTGTGCATGTATATATGTTTTCATCCTTCTTCTCCAGAATGCATATTTTTGTCCATCAAACTGTGGTATTCTATTTTTATACATGTTGTTCCTCTCCATGATCTACCTTTCAGTGCTTAACCTGATTTCTGAAGAAACCTACTTTGATACCAGTTGTTGGATTACTAGGAGGGGGTGAATTAGTAATAGAGTAGTTTAATCCTTTTTAACCACAATATGAAAGTGTTATATTTCTTTATGATAAATGTAGCATTATCATCCAATATTTGCAGAGTAAATAAACAATGAAGAAATGAGCAATCATACACATACACAGTACAGCAATGTTTTACGTGGAAACCCAAAGAGAGAGAAAACCACATAATTCTTTGTCTTATATGTCTTTAAGAATTACATTCATTAGAATCACCAACTTCCTTTTTTTTCCAACTGCAACTCGAATGAGGCTCCAACCCCCTAGTTTCTCAGGCTACAACGTGAGGAAAGATCCAACTCCCTAATTCTCTGGCTACAACCCCCTATGTTCTCCGGCTACAACCAGAAGGTGGCTACAACCACCTATCATTGCCCCATCCAACCACCCTGACATAGAAGTAGAGTGATGGAACCACTGCCACACTATCACTATGAAGATATACCACTGTGAAACTGTACCAACCTGTACCACTGACATGCATCCAACCTGTACTACTTCCTTGCAATCAACCTGTGCCTGAACTAAGCATGTACCAAACAAATATTGAATATTCTCAATTACTACTAATGAGAGAACCTTTCCTCTTATTTATACTTCGATGTAGCTTCCTCAAGGGGTTACCTTCTAACCAACTTAACCCACTTTCCTTATTTTAGGGCTAACCCACTTAACTTAACCACTTTCCATAAATAGTAAGTTCTCCACTAACTTTATTATTGAAATAATTTCTTTTGCAACCACTTTGACTTATCCATAAAGTAAACTCACCACTTATTGTTGCAACAATTTTATTATTTAAATAATCTCTTCTTTGCAACCACTTTTACTACTTTGACTTTTTAGGGGCTTCTAGATAACTCCTGAGGGTTTTCCAACTACACATGGCGATAACTCTCTAATCGTGAGGAGTTATGTGACGTTCCACATATGACCGAAAATGGCATGACTTTTACTATCATTCTAGAATAGTCTTACCTACAAATATATTAAAATGCATACCATCACACATCAAACAAACTTGGGTCCCTTACCCATACCTTTGTGCTACCGGAATTTGATACCTAACTTTCTTCAAGGGTTGAAATCAATGACAACCAACCCAATTAATCAACAGCAAGAAGAAAATTATAAATCCTTAGAGTGCTACTTTGAAGAAGGGGATTAAGTGTTTCTACCTCTTCATCGTTATAACAAGAGATGTCGCAAGGAAAAGCGACATCAAAATCTAGCACCTAAGTTTTATGACCACTATGAAATCCTCTAACGTGTTGGATAAGTTTCCTATATATTGGTTTTCCCAACATACTCCAAGACCTATGTAGTATTTCATGTGTCCTTATATTTGAAGAAAGTGGTAGGATCGAATTTCCACATTTAGACCATCCTCGATGAACTTGATAAACAGGGTTCCATTTGGTTAGAGTGAGCGGTAGTATTAGACAAAAAAGAATGTCAACAACCCTAGCACATTATCCAAAATAACTTGGTACAATGGAAAGATACATTTGATCTGAAAAATATGTTACCTACAATAGAGATTTTACAATAGTTTCATTGCATTTAGCGTTGAGGACAAAACTTCTTTCTAGGGGGGGGCATGTTAGGGTCCTTCCCTAACCTCTCTACTTAGAAGTACTTAAGGGTCAACTAATTAATGTATAAGGACATATTCGTTGAATAAGATCTAGGTAGTCATTGTGTAATTAATTAACGTAAAAGGGTAATCCTTATGGAATAAGGCCCACTAAGTAGTTGGTATTTATTAATGTTGGGACCATTGATAGTAACCATTTGGGCACTGAAAAACTATTTATGGAGATAGGAAGCTATGTAATGTTTTGTCAAGTATTATCATTGTAAATAAGAGATTCGTTGAGTTTAAGGTTTCCATGTCGAAGAGATACAAAGTTAATATTATGTAGGTTCAATGATCTTTTCTTTTCACTTTCTACAATTAAATTTATTTGGATATTGCTCTTTCTTTTTTACTTTCCTCAATAAAATTTATTTAGATATTGCTCTTAATTCACAATTTCTTCTATATAAATACACTACACTACAATTATTTTTTATGTTCAACTAATTAATCATACATTGATGACATAAGGCATTCTATTCTCAAATGATGATAAAGGACAAAACATTTATATTCACCCCAATCATAAACTCTCTCGGCCTTAGTTGAACATTCCCACATAACCAAGCATTTGCCTCAAAAATCAAAGGTATTGATTTTTAAATATCCATATTATAAAAACAAGAAACAATATATTCAAATTAATTTAAAAATAAATTGTCATTTTCATTCAAAAATTAATAAAAACTACACCTTTTAATTGCATATTTTTATTTACAAGAGCAATCATATTACATCAACAATATATATATCAATTTTAACCCTTTAAATATAATATTCCATCTAATCAATTTTTCCATCTTTTTCTTAACTTGATACCACTCATCTTTCTTTTTAAGTTGATGCCACCTTAAAGAAAATCAAATAAGTTTAATTCAAAAATTGGAATGTAAAATTCCAATTAGAAGCCAATTCTTTATAACTTAATTTGAGTTGCTTCCTAATAGCAACTAAATTTGAGTTGCTTCCAAATAACCATTAGATCCGTTATCTGCTCTACGATTATCTTTCATGCGAAGCATTCTGTTTTGAAAAGTTGAAATGGAATCCTCCAAAGTAATTTTTCATGTGATTTGATCGGAAAAAGGCGAAATGGAATCTCAAAAGCAAGTTTTTCATGAAAATCCATCGTCAGATAATTCTTGCTCGGGAAGCTGGAAATCTCGAATAACTTCAGTAGAGTCCTCTCCCTCATGGTGGCATATTTTCCTCGAGTTTTGTCAGTTTTTATCATCGAGGTAGGGTTTTTGCTTCTCATTTTCCGACGTTGGCCATCGAGTCCATTTCTGCAACGGGAAAGCCAGATTTCATGGCGAATATTTCAAATTCTTTCTTTCCCGGCGCCATTTGCAAAATAACAAATGTCTCACCGAGGCGGGCATACCCATGCTCGAGATAAAATAGAATCATTTCTACCAATCAAATACACATTAGATCCATGTCAAATAACTATATAAAGTGTAGCCGCAAACAATACACAGCGGAGCTACATCTTGAAATCAAAAAGATATACATATAAAGTATCCATCTTCTAGAAGCTGATGTTGGTTGTGGATCTTGATTATCTTCCTGATTCAGAGGTCCTTGCTTTCAGCCGTGTTTATACCCCATGAAGTATTTACACCCCAGAAGTATGTACACTCTTCCACGCGAGGGAGTGCAGAGGGGGTGTACCCCCTCTGCGGGGTTCGGGGGGTCCATCCCCCCGGCTGGGGGATCTGGGGGCAAGTGGGGGTTCGGGGGCGAAGCCCCCGAAGAAAAAATTGCCTTATAAAAGTATATTGTAATTTCATTGTAAATCTGGACCATTCATTATAAGGTCGAAGATCTAATGGTAGAGATTATGTTAGGGTTTTTTCCCTAGAAGGCAACCCTCTTTTATGAGGGAAATGTATTGCGGCTATGTATGAGGGTGAATATTGTATTCTGAGAGAGGAGACTGTGAGAGAAAGAAGAGGAAGTTACAG